>JAQQPU010020140.1:0-15770 GCA_029168905.1 Artemia sp. Kazakhstan ARC1039
AGGCCCTTTCATATACGGAATAATTTCTGTTCGTTTTAAGTTTTAACGTCGTTCCTTACTTTCAGTTAAAAAAACTTGTTTTTTTATTTATTTAATTACACAGGGACTGAGTGATCTTATCAGTTCAACCTTTCCAGTCTGTAAATCAAACCGAAAAACTACCTATATACAACCCTGGATGTCCAATAGCCTGATAACATCTTCATACCGTAAAAATGACCTATATAAGTTAGCTTGCAAAACCAGTAGCGTTATTGACCTAACTAATTATAAAAATTACAAAAACTTATATACCAAACTCATCCGTGAAGCAACAAAAAATTATTATTATTCAAAAATCACTCACTGCAAAGGGAACTTGCAAAAAATTTGGTCAACAATAAATGAAATTCTTTAAAAAAAAAAGGAATTCAAGATCTATACCTATTAACCTTAAGGAACGCAGTGGCAGATTAATTGACCCAATTTCAGTACCAGATGCTTTTAATAATTATTTCACCAATATTCCAAATGCTAACTCCTGTTCCCCCTCCGAGTCAGTACACCCTAGCAAGAATCCCAGATCCATATTTTTCTCTCGAACTGATAGTAATGAGGTGCTTCAAGTTATCGAAACTCTCTCTAATAGTAGTACACCTGACTTCCTTGGGATAAGTAATAAGCTTCTTAGAACTGCATATTCCTATGTTTATGAACCCATTGTGCATATAGCAAACCTGTCTATGATCAATGGAGTCTTCCCAGAAATATTTAAATCAGCAATTGTTATCCCGATTCATGAAAAAGGCGATCCGTCTGAGATAAGTAATTATCGTCCAATCTCACTTCTCCCAGTTGTATCCAAAGTGCTTGAAAGAATTACCTTCCGACGTCTTTCTTCCTTTTTATTTGGGATTAATCCTTCATTTTCGTTGATTTCTTCTCATCAATATGGCTTCCGTTCCAAATTTTCAACTGCTCATGCACTAATCGACGCCACACAGTTTATCCGTTCCCAACTTGACCTTAAAAATACTGTAATTGGCTTATTTCTGTATTTTTCTAAGGCCTTTGTCATGGTTGATCACAGTGTTTTATTAAGTAAACTCAAGAACATAGGGATTCGTGGAATTCCTTTCTCATGGTTCGGCTCCTATCTCTCTTGTAGAGTACAGAGTGTGAGTCTGGGCGGCATGACCTCGCATCCCCTTCCTGTCCGGAGGGGCGTCCCGCAGGGCTCTGTTCTTGGTCTAATACTTTTTCTCCTTTATATTAATGATTTGTTTACAGGCCTGGGTCCATCAGTGCACCCTGTACTTTTTGCTGACGATACCAACTTTTTCATCAGCGGCCCTAATTTACCATCCGTCGTCACCTATGCTCAAATTCTTCTGAATAGAGTACAGGAATGGTCTCTCATTAACCGCATGACCATTAACAGCAAGAAAGTCAGGTTGTATTATTTCGAACCCCTTACAAAAAAAATGAAGCTCAGCAAGCACTTGGCCTAAAATATTCCACTAATCTCCTCCCGTAGGTCGAAGTTGCCAAGTTTCTTGGTGTCCACATAGACTCCTCCCTATCATTTGCAACTCATGTATCCTGCATCAGAGCCATAATTTTGCGACAGGTAAGTATTATTAATCGTGTGAATAATTTTCTTCCCCCTGATATCCTTGTCACCCTTTATTACTCTTTTATTTACCCATATATCTCATACTGCGGATCTGTTTGGGGCAACACTTATCCTTCAGTTACCAATAAAATAAAAACTGCCCAAAACCGTGCCATCAAAGCAGTTTTTCGGCTGCCCCGACTATATCCCACCCAGGGCTTGTTCTCCGATTTTGGTATTATTCCTTTTCAACAAATTATTAAGAAATTTAATTTATCCCTTGCATACTCCGCTTACCATAAAAACCTTCCTCCCCAATTATTATCTTATTTTAATTGCAATAATTCTGAAGGCCTATGTCTCCGTTCATCCAACCGTTCCTTTATTGTCCCCAAGTGTGTCTCTAGCTCCGCCCAGCGACCCCCCATTTATAAATCTATACTTCAATGGAATATGATACCCTCCAGTATCGAGCTATCCACAAGTTTTCGCACGCTGTATAACAATGTTACTAAACTTTGATATTATAAATCTCTAAATTTTTAATCAATTTGCTTTAATTTACCCGTGTTTTCTCTTTTTTTCTGTTTTTTTCTCTCTTGTTCATTTTCAATTTTTTGTTTTTATGGTCCTCAACAAGTTCGCTTCCAGGATCCATATTATTATTGGTGTTATGTTTCATCTTGTTTTTATTTCAATAAATTGAATTGAATTGAAATAATACTAACATTTTGATTACTAAATATCAGTATATGTATATTAAACTGACAATGCACGTTCATTTGTATTTTTTTAAGTAAAGTGCAAATTATGGTCTGGCCTTGGGAAGGCATAGGGGTTTTGAGCCCAACTTATGTTAATATCTGCTCTTTTGAGTTTTACTCGGTTATTTATTGTAATTTCTGTTCGTTTTGGGTTTCATTTATTTATCGATGCTGATTTGTGGTAGTTTCACGCTTGGGAGATTATTTGATTTTATTTTTTCTAATTTTTTGTTTAATGGAGTTCTTTACTTTTCTTTGAAAAACTTATTTTGTGGAAAAAGTTTTTTAAGTTAATTTCTGTTCGTTTTGTATCGACATAGTCTTTTCAGGGAAAAAGAAAATAGTACTTTAAATCTTTTCGTTTTTTTAAGAATTTATAGTTTGGCCTGCTATTTGTGTGCTGGAGAAAAATTTTCAGCAATTTTTAACAACATACATCCTTTTGAAAATCTGGACACAAATAGTAGTGTTTAATTTAGTTTCATACCTCCTCTAGTTGACCTGAAATGGAAAACTTGATAGCATTCGCAAAAAATCTGTTTACTTTATTTGATAGCTTGGATTCACTTACGCTATTTTTATCATCCTCAAAGACCTAATTTCCAGAACTTTCAACTACGTTGAACACAATGGCTATCTGAAAATCATCATTGGATGTGTTTGGGGGAATGGTGCGCTTGAGAGGGTGGTTAGTTACCCTCTAATCACTTTAGATTATTAAAAAGGGCACTAGCCCTCTCAATTCCCAATGGAATGAGCCCCTTTTGAAGTTTTTACGACAACTCTATCATTAAAAACTTTATATGCCCCCACGGCATAACTTAAAACCTTTGCCCTGGGGATTCTGGGAGGCATGTCATCAATAAATACATAATTTTCAGAACTTTCAACTACGTTGAACAAAATGGCTATCTCTAAACTTTGATTGAATGTGTTTGGGGAAGTGGTGGGCGTGAGAGGGGGGTCAATTACTCTCCACTCACTTTCGACTATTAAAAAGGGCAATTTAAATTTCCAAACAAATGAGCCCTTTTTGAAATTTTTACAACAACTTTCTATATAAACCTTATATGCCCCCAGGGCATAACTTACACCCCTTGCACTGAGGGCTCTGAGGGGGTTATCATCCTAAAAGACCTACTTTCCAGAACTTTCAACTACTTTGGACAAAATGGATATCTCAAAATTTTGATTAGATCTATTTGGGGAAATGATGAGCGTGAGAGGGGGGTTAGTTGCCCTTCAATCAATGTCGACTATTAAAAGGGCACTAGCCCTTTCAATTTTAAATTGAATGAGCCCTTTTTGATGTTTTTACAATATCGCTTTCTATAAAAACTTAACCTGCTCCAAGGGCAAAACTACAACCCTTGCCCTGAGGGTTGTAGGGGGGGGGATGGGTTGTCATCCTTAAAGACCTAATTTCCAAAACTTTCAACTACATTGAATAAAATGACCATCTATAAATTTTGATTAGATGTGTTTGGGGAAAAGCTGGGCGTGAGAGGGGGGCTAGTTGCCCTCAAATCACTTTTGACTATTAAAAAGGGCACTAGTCCTTTGAATTTCCAATTGAATGAGCCCTTTTTCAAGTTTCTACGACAAAGATTTCAATAAAAACCTTATATGCTACCTGGGCATAACTTATAGCCCTTGCCCTAAAGACTCTGGGGGGAGTGTCCTGCTCAAAGGTATGATTTCCTGAACTTTAAACTGCGTGGAACAAAATGGAACAACTTTTGAGTTTGACTTTTTCTCACAACTCTATTTGTTAAAACAATAAAAAACTTTAGCGTAAAGAGCACGGCGTTGAGGAGGGGACATCCCCTTCCATATACGGAATAATTTCTGTTCGTTTTAAGTTTTAATGTCGCTCCTTACTTTTAGTTAAAAAAAAGTTGTTTTTTTATTTAATTTCTGCACGTTTTTGAATTAATGCAGCTGTGATTTTGGCTCACCGTACATGAATAATTAAAATGAAATTTGTATATTAATTTTATTTATTTTCTGCTAAATGGTTTTCTTGAAATTTTGATCTGACGTAACTTACGAAATAACTTACGTAACGAGCTTCCATATCCGTATATTTTTATTACGTGAGGGGTTCTCCCCCTAGTCATACCTCGCTCTTTACGCTAAAGTTCGAATTTTGTTCCAATTCTGTAAGAATGACCGCTGAATCACAAAGGCCATCTAATTAGAATAGATACATTTTTTGAAAGTACTAAAAAAAATTACCGTAAAGAGCGAGGTAATGACTAAGGGGACAAACCCTCATATCCATAATAGTTTCTGTTCGTTTTAAGTTTTAATGTTGCTCCTTACTTTCAGTTGAAAATACTTGTTTTTTTTATTTAATTTCTGATCGTTTTTTTAAATAATGCTGTGAAATTCGGCAGTCCCCGTCAAAGAAATGTCCCTTCTCCCTTGACAATATCCTCCATGGAAAGATCCGTAGCCTCCTCCTCCGACCCCCCCCCCTCCCCACCAGAAGAAATTCCTCCTAAAAACGTCTGCATACTTCCAAGTAACGAATACTATTTGTTAACAATGGGCCAAGTTCATAACTTGGAGCCCTTTCCCCGGGGACAGTGGGGTATTAAGTCATCCTCAAAGGCATATTTATTAGGTTTTCGACTGTATTGAACAAAATGGCTATCTCAAAATTTTGATCAGGTGACTTTGGGAAAAAATGAGCGTGAAAGGGGGCCTAGTTGCCTTCCAATTGTTTGGTCACTTAAAAAGGGCACTATAGCTTTTAATTTACGTTCGAATGAGCCCTCTCGCGATATTTTATGACCACTGGATCGACACGATCATCCCTGGGAAAAAAAACAAAACAAAAAAACAAATAAACACGCATCCGTGATCTTTCTTCTGGCAAAAAATTCAAAATTCCGCATTTTTGCAGGTAGGGGCTTAAAGCCTCTACAGTAGGGTTATCTGACACGCTGAATATAATGGTTTGATTTTCATTAAGATGCTATCACTTTTTGGGGGTGTTTCTCCCTTTTTTTGAAAATGAGGCAAATTTTGTCACGCGCGTAGCCTTTGATGGGTAAAACTAAAGGTGATTAAACTTAAATATCTGAAATCACCATAAAAATCTGATTCTTTGGTTGTATCTATTGGTATCAAAATTCCGATTTTTAGAGTTTTGGTTACTATCGAGCCGGGTCACTCCTTACTTACAGTTCGTTACCACGAACTGTTTGATCTCGGAAAACGCTTCGAGTATTAGGGAGAAACTTTAAGGAAATGTTGAGAGGGATGCCAAACACAATCAAAACACACTTTGTCATAGCTAGTTGCGGAAAGGAGATATCAGCAATATCTAAGGAACGGCTGGTGGTATTAGACTTTCATTTGTACTTGTATATTGAAGGGTTGTTGAAGGTGGATTAGAGGGCAACCAGCCCCCCTTCCTTCCCCTTTTTATGTACCCCCTCTCCTTAGTAATGGTCATAATTTTTTAACTGTCTTTCTGTTCAATCTAGTCAAAAGTTCTAACAGCTATGCCCCCAAAAATGTCATGCCCCCCACTGCTCTGGGACAAGAATTATAAGTTATTCAATTTATCCATTGTTTATAGGCCTATGCTGGATTTATGATTAGGAAAACAAGGAAGTTTTGATTCTGGGCACATCCAAAAAGCCCAAGAGCATTAGAGGAAACTTTGGAGAATGTTTAAGGGTTTCTTGAACTAAATCACAAGGCGCTTTCTGTATCTAGTTTATCAAAAAGGTGGATCTGCAATATCTTAAGAACGGCTAAGGGTAGTAAGTTGAAAATTTCAGTACATTTTGAGGGGCGTTTTAAAGTGGTCGGAAGGCTACCAGCTCCTTCCTCTTGCCCTCGTTATCTGCCCTCTCTCAAAATAATTTCAATCAAAGCTTTGAAATAGTCATCTTGTTCAAAATAGTCTAAAGGTTAAATAAATATGCCTATATGGATGGCATAACACCTCACAGCTTTAGAGAGGAATGCCAAACATAATCAAAGCATTCTATGTGGATGCTAGTTGTCGAAAAGGGTGTATAAGCAAAATCTAAGTAACTGGCGAGTGTATTAAGTTTAAGCTTACAGGGTATGTTGAGGGAGATGTTAAAAAGGGGTTGGAAGGCTACAAGCCCTCCCCTTTCTCTTTTTAGATAACACTCCCCTCGACACTGATCCAAATTTTGAACAGTGATTCTGTTAAAATAGGCAAAAGGTATAGTAACTATCCCTCAGGGGGTGCAATACCCTCCGAAGTCCTCAGGGCAAAGATTGTAAATTGTACAATTTATCCTTTTTAATTATAGGATTTATCGTTAGGAAAATGGGGAATGTTTGGTTCTGAGTGTGTTCGAAAAGGTTATATGTATTAATGCAAAACTTTGAGGAATATTTAGGGGGAGGTTTAACTAAGTTAAAAGATACTATGTGTATCCAGTTTTCAAAAAGGTGTATCTGCAATATTTCGAGAACAGCTGAAGGTATTAGGTTGAAACTTTCGGGGCATGTTGATGAGGATGATAAAAACGGACGGAATGCAATCAGTTCCCCTTACATGTCTTTTCAGCTGCAATCTCCCCAAAGAAATCTGAACAAAATTTTGGGACAGCCAACTGGTTCAAATAGTCGAAAAGTCAAATGACTGTGCTTCTAGGGATGACAACAGGATGGCTAAGATTAATAAGTTGAAAGTTTAAGGAAATCGAATGGCGTTTTGCAACTAAATCAAAAGAAACCATGTGTATTCTGGTTGTTAAAATGGCACGTCTGCAATATTTCAGGAACAGTCAAGGCTTTTAAATTGACAATTTCAGAGTTGAGGGGCATGTTGAATGTAATCAGAAAACAAGTAGGACTACGCGCAACCCGGTTGATAAAAGTGCGCTTGTGGCCATATCTGAGGATCGATTGACAAATAGCATTTAGTTGAAATTTTAAAGGGATATTGAACCAAATCAAAACATTCTATGTGCACACAGCTTGTTAAAATCGCTTGTGTAAAATGTCCATAACCGCTGATGGTATTTAGTTAAAACTCTTAGAAATGTTGAGAGGGATGTTGAAAAAAAGTCAAAAGGCACTTACTAATTGGAACTAATAAATTAGAATCAGATATTTTAATTTCTAAGCCAGAGACGTGAAAAACTGGGGAAATATTATATTAACCAAAACCTCGGCAATCAAAAACGAAGAGAAAATAATTTAAAAAAAATTCTGGAAAAGAACTATTTAAAGAGAAGTAAAGAGTCATGTTAAACTTAAGACTGGCAGAAACAAACTCCTGTAATAATTCTAACCCAAAATGACCAGAAATTACTAGGAAAGAATAAATGGAACCCATAGCGAACAGAAATTAAAATAAAAAATCAAGGCCGTATCCAGGGGGGGGGTTACCCGGTTTGACCCCCCCCCCCCCCCGAAGTTTTTGACCGAGTCGAAAATTAGTAAAACCTAGGTAAAAATCAGTAAAATTAGTCGAAAACTGAGTCAAAAATTAGTACCTCCCCCCCCCCCGAAAAAAAATCCTGGATCCGCCCTTGTAAAAAATAATAGTATACATAATGACAATAGGTACTAATATAGATGAATAAGAAAAAAAAATCTTATGAGTAAAAACAAAATTGAACTGTCATGTCAAATTTAAATCGAACATAAATTACTCAGTTTTGGAACAAAAATTGCGCAGTTTGGCTACTGCTCCCTTACCCTGCCCCTGACTATAAAAGTCTAAGGCCTATTGAATCATTTACGCTTTACTAAAACAAATTACATTACAAATATTCTATTTTAAATTAGACAGATTTAAAAATAAAAACTACAATGAAATAAAATCTTGAATGGCTGAGATTTCAGGAAGTGATATTATTAAATATTCAGTTTTCAGTTTGTTTTCATTATGTCTTTCCAGTCCTCTTTATTATTTTAGTGATATATTTTTTATTGGTCGTCAATGTTATGAAGCACTTTTCAAGATGCATTCAGTTTCAATAAAACACAAATGACGCAATGGGCTTTAGACTTTTGCGGTTAGGGGAGGGGAAGGGCTCAGTAACCAGGCTCCTGTTTCTAGTATTTCTTTTTGTTTAACGTTTGACTTGACTATTCAATATCATTTTTAATCGTTTTAAGACTTTTTGTTCATCTGTATTAGTACCTGTTATAGTTATATTTGCTATGATTGTTTATTTTAATTACTGTTCGTTTTGTGTTTCGTTTGCTCTTTAATAGTAATTTCTGTGCGTTTTGAGTAATAACTGTAATAGGAATTTGTTTCTGCTAGTCATAACTTTAACATAGCTCTTTACTTTCCTTTGAACAACTTCTTTTCTGAAAAATTAATAATTTAAGCACTGAAATGGGTTCTTTTAGGTATGTATGCCCCACCATGTACATATTGACCCACTGCCCCTTCTTTTTTATTGAAGCACAATTTTACATCACTAGACATAGTTTCATAAGAAATACAGTGAATCACAGTGGTGGATCCAGGGGAGGGGCGAGGGGGGTGACCCCCCTAACGTAGTCTAAAGTAGTGTAGTTTACTTAATTAACGCAAGTTCGCGCTAATTAAACTTGCTCCTAATGCAAGTTTATCGGATTAACCTATTTTGCCCCCCCCCCCTAAAACAAATCCTGGATCCACCCCTGGTGAATCAACTTAGTGAGATGAAGAATTAAAATGAAGATTCATGTTAATCATTTATCTTGTATAGACTACTTGACTTTCCAGGAACAAAAGTTCAATAAATAGTTTCTTTGATAAACTTAAATCAGGTGGCTATCTCAGAATATTTAGTCCGTAGAAACTTGGTCTTTTTTGGTGCAAAATCGTAGTTTGGTGCCACTAATGGCAAAAAACCTCTACCGTAGGGTTCCCTCATATGCTGAATCTAATGGTATGTCTTCATCAAGACGGTGCTATCTTCCATTTTTGGGGGCGTTTCCAGTTTTTTCGGAAATCATGCCAATTTTCTCGGCTCGTAACTTTTGAAGGGTATACTTAAAGACAACAAATATCTTATATTTGGAATCAGCCTAAAAAGTTAATTTTTATGTACTAATTTCTTAGCAAAATTTTGTCAATATCGGCCCGATCCACTCCTTACTTACAGTTTATTACCACAAAATGCTTTATCAAAATGTGGCTTACGATAGTTTCAAATCCGTTGTAAATTGCAAATTTTTCCCTCGATAACTTTTTGGCAGCCCTTGTGCTAAAACTGTCATTTTGACTTACAAAATAGCTCAAAACACTGCTTTGCTACGGCAAAACTTTTACCACTTGAAAATTTTAGTAAAACTTTTATTTTCTTTGGAAACAAACTCTGTCTAATAATTAAAGCCACTGGTCCAAAACGATCACCCCTGGGGATAAGCAAACAAAAAGAAAATAAACACATGTTTGTGATAAGTCTTCTCGGAAAATATTCAAAATTTCACATTTTGTAGATTTTACATTTCCCTGGGGGTTTCTGATCGATAATTTCTTTTATCCCTTCCCCTACCCTGCGAGAAATTGCATAGGTGCCAAAATGTGCCAACATATTTTTTTTTCCCTCTTCGATTAATCACCTCCAGGTTATTAGTAGGCCTATTGATTCCATAGAGATGTTTGAATAAGAAACTGAGTGTTGTCAATGTCATACACATTAGTTTTATTTCCTTTTCCAATAATCAGAATAATATTAATTGCAAAAGAGTTCACGTTTTACTAAGAACGGTAGAATACCTCAGGACAATTCATGCTCCAATGTAAACTGTAAGTTATGATGGTGTTTATGGCAGAGTTCAAAAGAGACAAATGAGGAGAAATAAGCGATTTCCATAAGGGAGAAAATAAAAATGCGATGAAAGTATGCACATTTAGGTGTTAACAGTCGTTTGCAATTTACACTTTTTCTGAGGAAATATGTGACCAAATTCTTAAAACGTATTTCTTCAACGCTTGTGAGAAGTTTCAGCTGGGGAGTATCTGCTCCATTTGCGTTTTTCTTAAGGAAGAGGCTCAGGGATTTTGAAATTTCAAATAAAAAAAAATCATTGTCCAGCCCCCAGATGATATCAAAAAGTTAATGTTTATCAAATTTATGATGTTTAAGGTGATAATGTGCAGGAAATGCGAAACAAAACTATAAGAATATATAGTAAGTGCTGAATTTGTGGAAGTATTATTGTTAAATAGGTCGATTTAACATATATATTTTTATGCTTCAAGCAAGAAAATTGGGGCCTCCTCCCAAATTCTAAATTTTTTCCGACTTACCGAAAATTTCTTACTCAAATTATAAAATGATTTCAATAATTATGCTATCCTTTTCCATCGATTGAGTCCCTGTGCTCGTGACTGGCTTCAAGTATATTTTTCGGAAACGTCTGCTCCATTTTCAGCAACCATTTCGCGGCAGAGTATCGCTTCCAAGAACCCAGGACAGGCTTCACTTGGAATTTTTTCAACAAATGTCTTAGGAAAAATACGTATTTTTGTATTCCTAAATTTGCGGCGCCGGGTACAATTAAATATCAGGTACAATTAATGCAGTATTAAATTTTGTATTCGTCAAGTTTCAACCACTATAAGCATAAATTTGAGCTCTTTTGGTAGGACGACAGCACGCAATAAGAGACTTCATACTTCAACGTAAAATGATTAGTTTGTATGTCAGAGTTCAGGGGAAATCAATATGGAAAGTTGATGTAAATGAAGAGATAAATCAGCATTTGTGTCAAATACTAAGGGAAGTGAATGAAGAAAGATAATGGATATCCATTATAAACGCAACTAAACTTCAAAGGAGATAAGCACATTTAGTTCTTGTGTGATATAATTAATTCTTGAAATATTTTAGCGTAAAACGACCATAAACCACTATCAATAAATAAGTGAAACCCAAAACGACCAGAAATTACAATAAAGAATAAAGTCAGATTTAAAACAAGCAGAAACTGTTAAAAAGCACCTTCTGGACTAACAACATCCATGCCAAATCTAAGGGAAAATGGCAAAGAGAGAACTAGTCATTTGTCTGAGAAAGGGCTAATTTAGCTCTCTGTAGCCTAGTTAGAGCACCTTCGGGACTAGGTAAGGACTCCTTTCCCTTACGTTTCCTTTCCATTTTGCCTGGGCTGCTGGTAACTGCTGACATTATGGGAAGGCTTGAACCTTCTCTATTTAGGTTTTCAACCGAGTTATTCAGGCTACAGACTGCGAATGAAAATGGTTTGGTTTTAACTTAGAACCAGTTCGCAAATAGATGTTATAAACAGAGTTAGATTAGAGATCTGATTTGCAACACCTTCAAACAGGGTCACCTTCATCTGATTTGCAACATCATGTTGAGTTCCTCAACTGGAGGTTGATTGGGAGTCAGTGGAGAGAAAGAGTCTGTGTGTACCATGGGACGTGTTCTGCATGAGTTGAAAGTCCTATCTTCAAGACCTCAGCAACAGTGCTCATTGGCACATTATTAGTGAATAAGTAAGTAACAATAGCTTTCTTTCCCATGAGTATAAGACACTTTTTGGACTTAGCAGCATGCTTTCCATTGCAATTCGGGCTCTTAAGTACTTGCTCTTTCTTCACTATCTTGGGTTGGGAAAATTCATAAGGGTGCACGTTTTAAATGCGACTTGGTAATTTATTGTAATTTTCTGCTTGTTTTGGGTTTCGCTTATTGGTTGATACTGATTTGTGGTCGTTTTACGCTTGAGGTATTATTTGGATTGTTTCTCTTCGTCTTTGATTTAATGTAGCTCTTTACTTTTCTCTGAAAAAAACTCTTTCGTGGGAAAACATGTTTTAAATGAATTTTTGTTCGTTTTTTTTACATAGTCATTTTCATTGGTTATGAAAATTATATTTTAAAACGTTTTGGCTTTTCTCCATAAGAACAAAATATTGACTTACTGTTCAATTGTTGATAATTATAATAATTATCGTGGCATAACTTTACTCTCAGTTCCTGGAAAGCTCTTCGCTATGCTGCTTCTCAAACGGGCAACAAGATACCTTCATGCCCTGCGTCGCCCCCAGCAAGCTGGCTTCATGCCAGGCAGGTCCACCACCGAGCAAATCCATACGATTATACAGCTAGTAGAGAAAACTCTTGAATATAAGAGGAAGGCGTACATTGCCTTTGTCGATTTTCGATCTGCCTTCGACACTGTTGATAGGCAGTCACTATGTCTAATCCTCCAGTCTGCTGGCGTACCCACGAAAATCGTCCGTCTCCTCAAAGAGCTGTATAATAACACTGAAAGTGCGGTGATCGTAAATGGACGGCCTTCTGGATATTTCAAAATTGAAAATGGTGTCCGGCAAGGATGTGCCGCTGCACCTGAGCTCTTTAACTGTGTAATAGACCACATCCTGAATAAAACACAGCAGGTGCAGCCGTTTGGCTTAGGCTTTGCTGGAAGAGTTCTTTCAGACGTCGACTTTGCCGATGACGTGGCGCTAATATGCGAAAACATTAGTGACCTCAAAACTACACTGGAAACACCGGCCTCTGCCGCTGAGAAATTCGGTCTGAAAATAAATTGGTCGAAGACCAAGATAATGCCCGTTGAGAAAACGCCGTCCAACCCCCTGTCATCTGTGGAAATTTGTGGCCAGACTGTAGAGGTAGTCAAGCAGTTTACCTACCTTGGTTCAATTGTCTGCTCAAACGGAAGCCTAGATACCGAAATATCAGTAAGAGCGGCAAAAGCAAACTCTGTCTTCGGTCGCCTTCTAAAAACAGTCTTCCATAAACCCCTGATCAGCCGTCTCACAAAAGCACGAATATATTCTGTTTCGGTTGCCAGCGTTATGCTCTATTCTGCTTAGACTTGGTCGCTGACTCAGACACAGACGCTGAAGGTAGATATAGACACCTCCGAAAAATCGAACGCTCCCGATGGCCCGACAGGGTACGAAATTCGGAAATCCTCAGGTCCTTCAAACTCCCACCCCTGTCCGAGCAGCTTGAGTCTCGCTCGCTGCGTTGGTATGGTCATCTGCTCCGTCTGCCTGCCCAAACACCCGCCCGGCTCATCTTCGATTTCGACCCAGCTGCAAACGGCTGGAGGCGTCCTAGGGGAAGACCACGCACCAGATGGGCGGACGTCATCCGTGATCGGCTCGCCTCCAGAAACATCAACCCGGCTGAAGTGACAACCCTCGCCCTGAACCGACCACTCTGGAGAAGACTGACGGCGCTGACGACTGGTTCCCTGTACGCTGGTGAAGCTGCCGAGCAAGAGCTTTAAGTAAGTAAGTAAGTAAGTTCAATTGTTGGACAAATATTTTGCAAAAATTTTATTATTAATTGTACCATAACTCTTGGGATGGACTGAAAATCTGTATAGCCTTTGGGGTATTATAGTGATTAATTAAAAAAACTTTTTCCACAAAATAAGTTTTTCAAAAAAAAAGTGAAGAACTTCATTAAACCAAAAATGAACAAAAATAGAATCAAATTATGTACCAAGCATACAACTACCACAAATCAGTATCAATAAACATAACCCGAAACAAACAGATATTAAAATAAGTCAAACTCAAAACAAGCAGAAATGAATATGAGTAGGGTTCTAAATCCCATGCGTTCTAAAAGCTAGAATATAATTTGTATTTTACTGAAAAAAATTCAAATGAATTTAGTGAAAAAAATGTGTATGGTCAGCTTAATGAACAAAATAGAATAATAATTTTAGTTTAGTAGGGGTTTTCCCTAACTAAACGCTCCATGTTAATGGGCAGCCTCAACCTATGAGGTGGATGGAGCCCACCCCAGGGACTTTCAGTATCTAGGCAAGTCCTAGCTCTAATTAGATCCCAGGCCTAGGGTCGGTTGGGCCTGCAACCCTCCACCCGAAAATTTTACTGCAACGATAAACGATGATACTGCCTCGGATGACCTACCCCCTCTTTACCTTCTACGACCCCAGCACGTCCCTGGACCGATTTTAGACCATCGAATGAACCTTATTGACGAGGGTGGAATACGACTCGCCACCTGGAACGTACTCACACTCAACTTTCCTGGAGCTAAATCAATGCTTGCCTATGAGCTAAAACGCTTCAATATAGCTCTGGCTGGCCTTACGGAAACCCGCCTTGTCGGAAGAGAGTTCGAGGATATTGGTGAAGGATATCACCTGATCTGGTCTGGTGACCCAAAAAGCAAGACAAATGGTGTAGGCCTCGCGCTGAACGCTAGAGCCAAGAGATGCCTTCTCTCCTATAAACAAATTTCATATAGAATACTGATGGCTCAGCTCCAGCACAAGCATGGAAAGTGGACAATTATTGTATGCTATGCTCCCACCAATCCTAGTTCTGCGGAAGTGAAGGATCAGTTCTATGTGGAGCTCTCAGCAACCCTGTCTAGAGTCCCACCCCACGACATCGTCACTCTTCTGGGAGACCTTAACGCGACGGTAAATGACAGGGAGGGCGTGTGGAGAAGTGTTCTCGGCCCTGTGACTCCAGATTCACTGAATGACAACGGACAAAGACTCCTCCAGCTCTGCAATATGCATAATCTGGTTTGCATAATCATAATCTGGTGTGTATATCTCGGCTCTTTCAGAGACGAGATATACACAAATACACTTGGTATAGTAACGACGGCCAGACATAGAAGATGATCGATTATGTTATGATCTCGGGTCGCTGGCGCTCGTCGATAACAAATTGCCGGACTTATAGGTCGGCCGAGCTTGGTAACAGAGACCATAGGATGGTAGTCGCCACACTCAGGCTACGCCTGAGAGCACAAGGACAAGAAAGACGGCCTCCCAAGCTTGATCTGAGTAGTCTGGCTACATCTCAGATGCAACAGAAGTATGCTCTCGATATCTCTAACCGGTTTAGCTGCCTCCAAGTTCTGGACGACCCTGAAGTAGCCTGGAAGTCTTTCAAAGATAACATACCCGATTCTGCTGGCAGTACCATTGGCCGCAGCAGATACAAGAATAAACCCTGGATATCCCAGGAGACTCTGTCTGTAATCGAGCTGCGCCGGAAGGCCCGTTTAGCAAAGAATATGCCTGAGTCCAGACGACTCAATGGCCTGCGCAATAGCCTACTGCACAGAGACAGGAAGACCTTCGTCGACAAGAAAGCCAGCGATCTTGAAGATGCCTCGAGAAAAGGAGACACCTGCTCCCTCTACAAACACCTCCGCGAGCTGACGGAAGGGAGGACTTCCACCGTGAGCCATGTTTTTTCTGCTGACGGAAGCATGCCGGATGACGATGCAGGCAAACTCTCTGCCTGGAGCAGTCACTTCTCAACGCTTCTGAATGCCGAGGCAGTTGCTCATCATGACCCTGATCTGATTCAAGCAGCAATGACCGCACCCGAGGCTACTTCCTACCTCGTATCGCAACCGTTTACCACCTTTGAGATCCGAAATGCTGTAAAACGGTTA
>JAQQPU010020141.1:1799-15770 GCA_029168905.1 Artemia sp. Kazakhstan ARC1039
TCCCTCCCCTAAATTTAGGAAAATTGTTATAGCTAAAATCGCTAAATCTCGAAGAAAAATGGTTAGACACTGAAGTAAAAACAATCTTTCATTTCTATTTTGTCACTATTAAAAGTGCTAACCCCCTCCCCAGCAAAAATCCTGGATTCACGCTCCCCTCCCGGGAATATAAAAGAAACTTTATCGAAAGAAAGCTTGAAAATAATCTGTTTCACTTCTCCAAAATAGCGCATTGCGTCTGCGCCTAATTATTACAACTGCCTCAAAGTGTTTTAATTTTGACGGAGAAACAGTTCCTTTTGACTCTGGCTTCCGCGTTTGTAAACAAAACCGGAAAAAGGGTGCCAGCTAATTATAGGCCTCACATTGGAGTCTTGTGTCAAAACAAAACGGCATTTTCACTAAAAATTGATAGAAGTCAGTGATCGCTTTAGCTGGAAATATAGAAGGAAGGAATTTAACGAAAGGATAATTAATTCTATTTGCGAGAATTTGGTTGTAAAACAGTGGTGGGGGGGGTTAGGTTTTGAGGGTAAAAGAATATATTTTACGTTTTCCATCGAGTATAAAGATTGCATAATGATGTTTGTACTGTATGGGGGGGTACTTACCTAAATATACTGGAGGGTGACCAAGGAAAATAATTTTATTTGAAAATAAAAAATGTACTTACATGGTAAATTGAAGTTGCCATGGCTTCTAATTCATCAAATTTATCCACTGTGTCAAAATCTTTCTGATAATTTAATCACATTGCATGCCCGTTATATACGAAATCTCAAGGTCGAATTGTTATGTAAGCAAGCCCTCTGATTGGCTGAGAAGGAAACACGTGATCTAACTGTTTCCGGGAAACTCATAACATTTGCCTCGAGCAGCAACAAATACTATTTCTGGATCATAATATTCACTGAGAGCGTGCACAACAACAACAACAACAACATTGACCTTGACATTTGCCTCGGAAACAACAACAAATACTATTGCTGGATCATAATATTCGCTGAGAGCGTGCCAAAAACACACCTGGAGAAAGAGACCATGGAGAAAGAGGTCATTGACCCCATTAACCACGTGTTCTCCCTAGGGAGGCTATGCCCATATAAGGAGTCCCGGTCGGAGCTTTAGGGTCATCTCTACTGATAAAGTCCTATTCTTTGCGTTTTGGATTCACATACTAAATAATAAATGTAGTACTGCCTCTATGTACAATATCATGCTGACTTTTCGCGATTTTCGCTTTTCTAAATATTTCATTTAACCAGCTCCAAAAAAAGAATTGACATAAATGTGCTAAGAATTATACTGAAATTAGCTATATTTCGAACAACGCCAGCGCTACTTGTGGGACATTAATCTCTACATCAGCACGATGTACGAAATGTCTGCTGAGAATAGAATGAAGTGAATTTAACCAAATATGTACATTTTTCTCACAGTTTAGAACTTTTTTGTGCATGTTAGCACGCATAAGCGGTACGAACCCATTCTCTTTTTCTATTGTTATCAGTTTTGTCATGCAGCACTAGGAGAACGTGCTTTGCTTGTGAAGCCAATTATAGACATAAAAAAGATATTCAGTGTAACCCCTTCCGGAAATGTACACCCCTCATACCCTGATTTACACAAGAAAAGCTTCTGTGTAATTTTTATAGATTTCGTTTTTTTTAAACAAAGATACAAAGGGGAAGGTAATTTTCAAACTCTATGGGCCAATTTTCCCTTCCAATTGGCATGCCTGGCAATTTTTAATCGATTTAAGGTTTCTTCCGCAATGATGCCAAGAATTATTCAGATCTTCTGGATATTCTTTGTCAAACAATGCCCAACGGATAAGTTAATAATTCTAACTTTAGTTTTCGAATATTTTCAAATTTCAAATACGGTCGCTATTTAAATGTGGGGAAAATGTCACAATGTAATGTTTCACAACCTGTGGTAATACTTTGACTCATCCTGCATACTTTCTTAGACAGCGCTATTGCGCTAAACAAAAAATCGCGAAGAAAGGAAATAAGTTTAGTACAACACATTAAATCTTACAGAGTCAAAATCCATTCAAAATTACGAGCAAATGACTAGTGCGATAACCCGGGCTTTTAGAATAGAGCTTAGTTCAATTATGAGACTGAGCATCCTGTGCTGGGCGTTGGGGGAAGTGGAGGAAGAATATGTACTGCAACATTATGGTGAATCTGGCTGAAAAAAGCCGAGTATATACGACATTCACCCTCGCCCACCCGAAAGCTTGTTTACGTTATACTACTGTCGTCTGCAGCAGCTCATTGCAGACATTTTAGTAAAATCTGAGCACCAGCACTTATATTTATAATTGTTTAGTGTGTTTTTATTGTTTATAATGTATTGCGTAATTTTTTTTAAATTCACCAATTAGCGCGTTTGTTAAATAGCTACTTTTCTCACCTACTTCAATATCACCCCCTCTTGCCCCCCCCCCCCCCTCATAAAAATACTGTAGCTACGCCCCTGCTGAAACGCAGATAAGAAATATATATTTTTGGCTATGTATTTGCACATCAGGGGAGGTTGGGGGTAAAGTATAGCGGGGCTGCATGCAAAATGTGTTAAGGTACTTGTTTGTTATAGCGCCTATGCATACAGAAACTAACTATAACCGATTTTCATTCAGTTTGCGATCTGTATTGAAAGAAAATAGTGTCTGACCAGGGATGTTAAAAAGAAAATTTGGGATTTGCCAAAGACTAAAGAAGAAGCAATTAGATTTTTTCAGGATAGGGGTCGTTGCCCAAAACGACAGTGCGATTCTCAATTTTTCGCGATTCTTAATGACATGAATGCGTTCTGTACGGCCTGCACTCAATAAGTTTATTCTGTAGTTTCCATAATTTTGTTAATAAAGTATTATATTTTCATCATATTTTGCGACATTTCATTAGGAATGAGCGTCAGAGAAACAGGTTCTACTTAGCTTCTATATACATAGGCGCTACAACAGACAAGTACCTGTTTTAACTATGATTACTCTGCATATTATGAAGTAAGAATTGTTTTCTTAAGATAAGAAATATATGGTACTGTTCTATTAGCTGGGAGACCCGCGAGAAGTGAAGATTGGTTAATGATAATGAAATAAAACAAAATATGATGAAAATATAATAGTTCAGAAACAAATTTCGGCTATATATTTGCACATTAGGGGGGTGGGGGGAGGGGGATAAAGCATAGCATATATTAAATACGTAACCTAACCGGTACTGTTCTAATATCTGTAAAACACGCGAGGCATTGTACAGCGAAGATGCTAAAGAAACTAGTCAAACAGGTTTTTTCAACAGAAATTTCCTATGCTGAGGATTGCAGTGATTTATCGCTGCGTTTACAATATTTAAACTTTTGTTTTTTGGGGGTTTAGGGGGGGAAGGTACCTAAATTAGATTAGGTATTTGATATATGCTATGCTTCACCCTCCACTCCCCCCCCCCCTTTTGTGCAAATATATAGCCCAATTTTGTTCATAAACTATTATATTTTCATCATTTTTTGTTTTATTTCATTAGCATTAACCAAACTTCACTTTTCGCGTGTTTTACCGATATTAGAACAGTACCACCTAACCTAGGTACCTTCCCCCCCCCCCAAACCCCAAAAAACTAAAATTTAAATATTGTAAGCGCAGTGAGAAACCACTGTTTGCAATCCTCGGCATAGAAATTTTCCGTTGAAAGAACCTGTTTGACTAGTTTCTTTTATCATCTTCGCTATAAAATATCTCGCGGGTCTCCCAGCTAATAGAACAGTACCAAATATATAATTTGGGATATATATTTGCACATTAGGTGGGAGGATGAGGTTGGGGGTACAGTAAAAAAAAAGCTTCATGTAAAATGTGCTAACAATTCCCTCGCTCAATACGCTAAAGTTTTTTTTATTTTTTTAAAAACAAAGTTGTGAGACAGAGTCAAACTTCAGCGTAAAGGAGCAAGGGATTGAGGAGGGTGCAGCCCCTTTCATATACGGAATAATTTCTGTTCGTTTTAAGTTTTAATGTCGCTCCTTACTTACAGTTAAAAAAAAACTTATTTTTTTTATTTAATTTCTGAACGTTTTTGAGTTAATGCAGCTTTTATTTTGCTCACAGTACGTGAATAATTAAAAGAAATTTGCATATTAATTCTACTTTTTTTTGGCTAAATGGCTTTCTCGAAATTTTGTTCTGACATAACTTACGAATTAACTTACGTATCTACGTATTACGTAACTTACGTAACTTTTATATTCGTATATTTTAGTTACGTATGTTAGGGGGTTCGCCCCCTAGTCAATACCTCGCTCTCTATGCTAAAGTTCAAATTTTGTTCCAATTCTTTAAGAATGGCCTCTTAATCACAAAGGCCGTTAATTAGAATAAATAGCTCTGATGAAAGTACAAAAAAAACTTTAGCGTAAAGAGCGAGGCAATGACTAGGGGGCGAACCCAATCATATACGTATTAATTTCTGTTCGTTTTTAATTTTGATGCTGCTCCTTACTTTCAGTTGAAAAAATTGTTTCTTTTATTATTTAATTTCTGATCGTTTTTTTTAAATAATGTTGGGAAATCTGGCGCCCCCTACGTAGCAATGTCCCTACCCTCATGAAAACTTCCTCCATGGAAAGAGCAGCCTACGTAACTCCCGACCCATCCTTTTGAGTACAAAATTTTAAGCCATATGAATGTTCTTTTCTAAATTTAGGGCATGTGTTTGCAGACCTTTGAAACCTCGTAAATTGGGATTGAGCAAGGTTGTTAAGCTGAATATACTTTTCTTGCGCTTCATTTCAGCAGAAGATCTATTTTGCAAGGTTTCACTTTTATAACACAAGGATTTTTAAAGGTTAGTGCCCTCTAGAGGGGAAAGGAGTCAATAGCATGAGCGCCCATAAGCTGAATTTTAGGGGGGGGGCTTACCTGGTCTAATCGGTACTTCCAATGTTGTATAATAGAAATCTCAAGACAAAATATAAGGCAGCGTTATTCAGCAAGGGGGGGGGGGGGGCTGGCATCCCCCTTATGGACGCCCATCGAACGATTTGCGGTAGGTACTACAAAATACCTTTCTAGGACATACTTTATTCTGTAGATCTATCCCTGAATGTTTTATTTTTCCTAACCTAACCCCTCCCCAAGATAGCAAAAAGTAACTTATCTAGAATTTTATCGCATATTAATTACCATCTTTTCAATCTTTCACATACAAATGGAATTCACTTACAACATAAACTATGATTCTTTCTTGCTGGTTCAACACTCACGAGTTAACTGAAAATATTATAGCATAGCCAAGGCGTTGAATTATTTGTCTTTATTCGGAAGGACTTAAAAAGTTGCAGTCGAACTGTCAAAAGAATGAAATACATTTTTGCTGGTGTTTCTACGAGAGCTTGAAAGCTAAAGGAAAATAAGAAATATTGACCAATCAGATGGCTTATCTAGCTTTGACGAAATGATCTTGTACATAGTTGGAAGTAGGTTCCTTTGTGTACACCGGAAGTAAGGGCGCAAAATTTGACGTCGATTAGGTATTTCTTTAGCAGGGATGCAAAGACCAGGGCCGGATCTAAGGTGGAGGGGGATGGGCTAGAGGGAACAAACAACCTGGGCGGCAAAACAAGCTTAAATTATATATATTTTTGGCAAAAATTGTAATATTTACAGTATTGACGATACGGCAGGTGGCAGCAAATTCCACGTTTGTCCCCCCCCCCACGATAAAAAACTTAACTCTGGCTAAGACAGGAGGCACACCCGTCGTTTGAGAGAGGGCAAAAGGGTCATTCCTTTTAGAATTTCTTTCAATATATATAGGCTACTAAAAAGAGATAAATATCGTTGAAACACGCCAAAAATAGGCTTTGGTACTGGTGCATTTTATGTGCACTTCTAAAAAGTCAAGTTTGGTTAATGCTAATGAAATAAATTAAATGGGATGAATATATAATAGTTTATAAACAAATTTGGGCTATATATTTGCACATTAGGGGGTGGGGGTAAGGCATAGCATATATTAAATACGTAACCTAACCTAATCTAACCTAACCTAGGTACCTTCCCCCTCCCTAAGCCCCAAAAAACAACAGCTGAAATATCGTAAACGCAATGAAAATCACGCTTTGCATTGCATTTCTCTATACCGGTCTCTTGAATTAACCCGTCTGACGGGTTTTTCGGGACTAGTTTCCTTGCACAATATATAGAAGCGACCATATAACGCACCAGTACCTAGGCTTTTTCTGCAATATTGATCTTCCTAGGATTGTTTTTCATTTTTAAACCCCTTCAATGGAAAGCCGAAACTAAATACTTGGGTACAAGTTGCAAAAACTCTTTAATACTTCCCAAAATGACTTGTATTATTTTGTCTTTGTTAAAAGCTTGAGGGAGGGGGCTCAGAAACAATCTTAAAGGTATAAGGAAGGATTGACCATTTGGGAGCTGAACTGAACCATGTATTGTCTACTGTTTAAAAGAGAAAAATCCCCTCATGAACAGCTCCTGTATTTAAAGTTCTTCCCATGGAAAAATTTTCCGCCATGAAATTACCCCCGGACAATTCCATCCCTGCTGCAAATTCTTTCCAGGAAATGTTTTTGCTTACGATTCTGCCTGAAAAATACTCCTTAGCGTACTTTTATTTGAAGAAAGACTTGTTTTCATTTAGTTTCTGATCCTTTTAAAAGTCATTGGAGAAGGTGTGGAAAATACCCCCCCCCCCTGGAAAGTTCCCCCTCCCCCATGAAATTTCCCATGGAGAATTTCTCCTGGTGATATTTCCACACGGAAATATTCTCCCATGGAAAATCCTCCCCATAAGGATCCTCGCAGAATTCCAACTCCGCTGAAAACTTCCCCCTGACAATTCCCTCAAAGTGTTTTCACATGTACAATGGGATCAACAACCAGAAAGTAAGACAAGCAACTACAAATTTTGTATACGAATTCTGGCAAATTCTCCCCATGTAAAATTTTCCCTGAAAAGTTCACCCCCAGAAAATTCCCATCCCAATGGGGAATTCTCCCCGTAAAAATCCATCCCGAGAAGATATCCCCCTCCTTGAAAAATGTCAGTATACTTCCCTATAACAAATACTATATGTAAACATTAGGCAAATTTCATAACTTGCGGCCCTTCCTCTGGTGGCCATGAGGGGTCATGTCATCTCCAAAGACATATCTATTGTACCTTTCAACTACACTGAACAAAATGGCTATCTCAAAATTTTGACCAGAGGACTTTCAGGAAAAAAGGGTGTGGGATGGGGGCTTGCTGTCCTCCAATTAAAAGAACATTTAAAAATGGACTCTAGATCTTTTAATTTTCGTTTGAACAAGCCCTCTTGCTATATTCTAGTACCATTGATTCGATACGATCACCCTGTAAAAAGCAACAACAACAACAACAAATAAACACGGACCCGTGATCCTTCTTCTGGAAAACCCTACAAGCTTTCACATTTTTATAGATAGGAGCTTGGAAACTCGACAGTAGGGTTCTCTAATACGCTGAATGTGATGGCGTGATTTCCATTAAGATCCTTTGACTTTTGGCGGGTGTTTTCACCTTTTTCGAAAATTTTATGGGTAACACTAAACTTCATGAATATTATATATTTGGAATCAGCACAATAAGCTAATTCTTTTGATACATCTATTGATATCAAATTGATTTCAGATCGTTAAGAATCCAATTTTTTTCTTCTGTTAACTTTTCATTTTCAGTTAGTAATACTTGATAAATAGATAAATGTTTTTGCTTGTCTATTGGAAGCCGGAAGCGATTATTAACGAAAAAGGTGCCTGCTAGTCAATTATTTTGACTTTAGCATAAAAGCAAGGGGAAATAAAACCGTTTATAGATGAAAGAACACAATTTTATAAAGAATTTCAAGAGTATTTGCAGATAGTTGTCTGCCGGAAAGAGCAAACAACTCCGAAAAACACTGTATAAAACGAAAAAAATTGGTAGAAATTAAGTAGTTAAGTAAATTAAGTGCTAGATAAGTAGTTTCAACACTGCTTTGGTGATAAATGACAATTTTTTTTTTTACAAAAATATGTATCCACCAGGGAAATATTGTATTTTATGTCATAAATTTGCAAAATATGTCCCTTTTATGTCTCAAATTTCTAAAATATGTTCCTTTTTGGCCCTATTATGTCATTGTGCTCCAGCACATAGGAATATGTCCTTTGGACATAAAATATGTCCAGTTGGCAACCCTGCCTGTCACTGATTTTCTTTCCCAGCGGGAGCAGTGCGTTTTTGCTCTTAGCGAAGACGATTCAAATTCTGCGTTTCTCCCAATCACTTGCGGTGCCCCTCAGGGCACTAAACTAGCCAGAATTATTTTCCTCGCTGTCATTAATTTCATCCTGCGTACTTTCAAGGACAGATATAAATTTGTTGATGATCTCTCATTCTTACTCAAATACCTACTAGAAGGCCAACCAGCGATCCCCCTTTTTGATCCTAGTCTACCCACGGTTTTTCAGAATGAATGTGAGCGAGCTTGCCTTACCCTCAATGAGCAGAAGTGCAAGGTGTTGCGTTTCAACCCTCTTAAATCGCTTTCAGGAGCCCCCTACCTTGTTTAAAACAGTTGGCAGTGAGAAAATTCTGGGGGTAATTTTCTCCGTTGACTGCAAGTTCAACAACCACGTAAGTGACCTTAGTAGTAACTTATATAAAGGTTTCAACCCTACATTCAACCCTACATTCACGCCTACAAGAATATGCTCAAAAGTGTAATAGATATGAACCCTACAAGAAAAACCCATGCCTGTGACATTAGAGTTACACGTGGATAGTTTAAAAAGCTGGCAAGGTAACAACCAGACCGGTTTTTGAGGCAACACTCATTTTTTAGGAGCCAATCAGAGACAGCGATGGTTGCTCAATATACGATAACTTGATTGGTGATCGGATTTGAATAAAAGGAATGGTTTTCATTACAATTCATATTAGTAAGAGAATTGAATTCAGAGAGAATAGTTTATTTGAGAGGATATTAGTAGAGAAAAATGAGTGGTGCATTTACATTATTGGAGATTAATGATGGAGCCGGTAGCAGCAACGATATACGAGTACCAAATGTGGCCGTGGAAATAACCGGAGGCTGTAGACTATGCCTTGAATGGGACGATATGTATGCTAGATACGTGATATCATTAAGCAAATTTAAGCAGGAGGAGCAACTATCTTTTGCTGGAAAAGTGAATATTCTCCATATAAATAAACTTCGGGCAGCATTAGATGTGCTATCGAAATATATTGATGAGAACAAAATGCATCAGTGAATATTATTGTTGTAATTATGCTCAATAAAATTGTTTCTAAATCAATGGTATTTTTCTTTCTATAGTAGACTAGCGTATATTTTTTAGAGTAGAAAAAATTCTGGTTAGTCTGAAGTTGGTTGTGAGAGTGTTAGGACTCTAAAAAATGGATAGATTTGAGAAAGAGCGAATCATGGGGAATCTATTGCTTATGGAAAAACGTTTGATTCTAGATGACGATTTTCTAGAGCTGTCTATTCAAAGGAAGATATTTTGTCGGGGAATGCTTGTCGATATAATGAAAACTGATTCTCCATCATTAGACTATTGTATGAAGCTTCTACATCGTGGCCCAAGTGCATTTAAACAATTTATTGATATATTGATCACGACACGGCAAAATGATATTGTGGATATGCTTTTAAACATTAGTTTAGAAATTTAGGACTTTTTTTTTCATGAGAAAGATGGTGTTCAAGGATGATTTACTCCTCTCTCTCTATCCCAGACAATTTTTTGTTGTTGCTAGCTCAGTTTCATTGTGGCAGTGAGAGTGTCAACACATGAAAAAAATGTTCTATACATGTCCGCTATGTATGTACACACTGGGCAGCTGGTCATCATGTGAGAATTGCACAATGATTGATGAGTATGATGAAAAGTGTAGATTATGCAACCCGTGTAAATTGCATAGAGGATATGCTGTACAAATTAAAGGCTGTAATTCCTGTCTTGAAGAGGTGTGTGACTCTCATCCTAGTGGCCACCTATGCTCCAATTGTCACTATGATAAATGTAATCAGTGGGAGAATACATATCCAGGTATGATTGGAAAGAATCCTAAGCGTGATTTTAGTCTATTGCTACGAGATTGGTATCGTCGTGGTTTTAGATTGTTCTGGGAGGAGGAGCCGGGACAGCGATTCAACTGTTGAAACAACAAAAGAATATGGTTTATACGTCATCGTTGTGAAGACAATGGGTGTTATGATTATAAGCCCACTGATTTTTATTTGGCTGTGACGGAATGTGATTCGACACTTGAGGAAACTGTTTGTGAAATTGCTTCAAATAAGCAAATTGAAACATGTGAATTCTATAGAATAAATGAGAATAGTATCATTGACTATACAAAGAGATATGACAAGAGTGAAGTTACACTCTACTGTAGAAAATGTGACCCTGACATTGCAGTACATCAGGATCAGTATACTATGAATTCAGATAATCTACCTGCACTAGTTGTTGTCGACAAATACCTATACCTAGTAGAAGATGAAATCTAAAGAGTAGAAAAGTCGTTTTTTATCATGTATATACATTTTTTTTTCATTTATTAATAAACAATTTCACATACATTTTTAGAACATTTTATTCGTAGGGAACTATAATCAATATTAAATACGCTTGTAAGTATATTTTCCACTAGAAAGTCGTTCAATCGAGGTAAGTCAACGTAGATGTCGAGAAACTGCTTGAAGGTATAGCCACGACATCTGAACATGAAAAAGAGTAGTGCATGAAAGCCACATGTCTTAGTCGTTAAATCCTGTACTCTTCGTTGATTTTGAATAATGGTTTTCCCACTGCTTTCAATAAAGTTGCTGATGTATGGCGTGTAGAATTTATACGATAGGCCAAGAGGATCAAAAAATTCAATATTCTTCGCTCTTTGAAAGATGCATAGCCAATGGCCAGTCTTCAATGTCATTGGACTGCTATTAACAACGATTAAGGTATTGTTAACACTTGGAATTTTTTCAATGAAGTCCGATGGTATACAATAGGACTTGTACTGGGACATGTATGGATCCATACTAAATACGTTGATTATTTGGTTTGTGTTCATGGTGCTAGGTCTAGTAGAACACTGCCGTCGGGTGTGATTTCCCAATAGGTTTCAAATTGACTCAATGATATTAGCGTGATACTCTCAGTCAAGGCATCGGCAAATGTACACTCTAAACGTACATTCCCTGTTCGTACTATGCTCATATCCTGAGTCCCCGACAAGTCCAAAACAATTACCCCATGATTTTTTGAAAACATTGAATCGGTTATTCCATTTTCAAATAGTTGAGAGTCATGATCTAGGGATTGCATGGTCAACTCGTACAGAGTTCTATAGGATTTTTTGTCAAATGATAAAGTGTACAGTGGAATACCATTCACTTTACACACAAGACTAGATAGACCAAAAAAATTAAAATCATGGGGGGATTCAGTCCAGGATCCAACGGCACTGCCACTCTTCACAAAGGCCAAAGCCAATTTTGATGGGATTTCTCCATTGATAAATGATGAATCGCTATAGCTACGAGAGCCGGTGGCAATGTGACATTGATTGGTGATCGTATGGGGGACAAGAAGTTTAATGTTGTTACCATTGGCTCTTAGCTTTTCCACTGCCAATGCAACTGAGCTCATAACCTGTTGTTTTCGGACGTGGAGAATTGCCGATGTGATAATGACATTTGCATCGGGTGCTGCAGGAAGTGTTTTTCTCAAAATGAAATTCGATGGGGCCAGCTGTAACTTTATGTCAATCTTGACATTGGGGCGTAGCCATTGGGATATATTGAATATCTCATGATTTAATTTCCAACCAGATGCTACTCCTGGGTCACTGCAGTAGTCAACTCGCCGTCAGTATCAACACCTGATCGATATTCATAGCCCAATGATTGTCCTCTCAACTCCTTGTATGCCTTTGGTGTCATCATCATAAATTGTATGTAGCTTGCATAGTTGGATAAATTATTGCTAGTGCTCACCAATGTACCATTAATAAATACATTAATTTGTTTGAACAGATTGTGTAGAATACAGTCTTCATAGGAGAGACCATCGCCAGCAGTTGGAGTTGTATTATCTGACTTTTTCTTCACCACAACATTTAAATCAATAAATGTTGATGACAAATCAATGAAATAGTCTTCATTGGAAAATATTTGAAAGTGTATATTTTCCGAGAGGGGTTGTTGGGGGTGAAATTGTTCATAGTAGCCATACTTGACACTGACATCAACATTTTCAGCATTGAATAGATTCAATGAGGAACTAATTGATGGATATGATTCGTTGTGGGGGAGATAAGTCATCTTAAGAGAAGAAGTCCTTCTTTGATCTAAGAGTCTTTTTCTTTTTCTTCTTCTTCTGCTTATTGGTCTTCCTTGTTTTATTCCTCAAAGTCCTTGTTGATGTCCTTCGCTTCCCGCCTGGGTGGAGACTGATGAGTGAGTGACGCGCACACATCCTTTTCAATCCCTCCCCATTTTGCCGAGATTTTAGTTGCTCACTAACGGCTCTTGCTGAAGATCTAAGATTTTCCTTAACACTCTCCTTGAAATTCTTGCCCGACCTCCAGTCCTGTAGTGTGGAGGCAGCGAAATTTGATGCAGCAGGTACAAGATATTTTCCGGCAAGGGGTAGTGCAGAACGAAATAGCCTAGCAAACCAGCTACCAAGACCATAGCCGGACATTGTAGTACGCCCCTTGTAGTAGTCCAATCCATTGCCTATTTGACGTGGACTCAAAGCACCAACATAACAATCGATATCGGGACAGACAAATGGAATTCTTCTATTGTTCATTTTAGGTGATTGTGCTGTCGCCGACAATGGGTCGAAAATGACATGTAATCACTGCTAAGCCTTTTGTTATTGCTAGAGGATCACCCAATTCACTTCTTAGTATTAACTGACAGAGTTCCAAATACGAAGTGTTTACAGGAAAATACTGAATATGCTTAATATTATAGTGATGAACAAGTTCATTAGATGTTTTTCGTTCAAGAACACGTAGGAGGGGTACATTCGAATTACCGACTCTCAATGTTTCCACAAAGGATACATAGAGAAATATGCAAGAGTCCGAGCCGAAACCAGGTGGATAATCAGCAAAAATAACTTGATCCATCCCGTAAACGATGCCAGCATTTTTCCCATTGATCATATTCTGTTTAAAGCCAAGAACGTCTCTCAGATTATCATTGAGAATAATTATTTCAGTGTCAACAGGTGAGGTAATGTAAATCCTATCGTGTTCCAATGAATAATTAAAATGGAATTTATCATTCCTACGATATGAGATTTTTCTATTGATTGTACGACACAAATCTGTCATATTATCGTATTCAATATATTTCAATTTGGCATGTGGATATTCGCTAGATTTAAGTTCTTCAACCCATTCATAGTCGACAAAGAGTGTCCAATCGAATGGTATAACTTTTATATCATACACACGATCCTTTCTCAGGATGTCATAGGTATTTTTGAGAATACAGTCGACAAGAGCCACTTCATACGCACCGTCAAATTTGATGGCGGGGGAGAGTTTCGTCCAAAAATCACTTGTCGTATTCAAGTCGTTGTAGAGAGGATTGGAAACATTGGACATAAAAGTTACATAGAAATCATTGGGCATTGTCAATATATTCAACACCGATCCAAGAATCAAAATCAGAGTTGTATCCTAGCCACCGAACAAGTAACTGTTTCCTACCCCTGCGAGTACGAGTCTTTAATATCTTTTCAATTTGATAGATTTCACTATTATTTTTAACTTTTTGTAGTTCATAGTCATAAAAGCCGCCGAGAATCTCTTCATCTTTGGTATCGCGCAGGCGATAAGTAATGGGTTTAGTGTCTAGGATTTTTGCCACTTTAAAAAG
>JAQQPU010020142.1:5110-15769 GCA_029168905.1 Artemia sp. Kazakhstan ARC1039
TATAGGACCGGTAGAAATGTCTTCCTATAGGACCGGTAGAAATGTCTTCCTATAGGACCGGTAGAAATGTCTTCCTATAGGACCGGTAGAAATATCTTCCTATAGGACCGGTAGAAATGTCTTCCTATAGGACCGGTGGAAATGTCTTCCTATAGGACCGGTAGAAATATCTTCCTATAGGACCGGTAGAATTCCATACATACAATCTACTGAGGGGCATAAGGTATCATAAGCACCACCAGGAAACATTCCAAGAGCAAAAGGGTAAGTAGGATTATTATATTTGTTTTTCGTCAAAATTCAAAATTAAAATTTACATTTAATACTAAATATGGATTCTAATAGAAAAAAAATATATCAAAGATATTAAAAATATTCTTTTCTTTACCAATGAAAGACAATATGTCGATAAAAACAAGCAGAAATAAGTTAAAAAAAAACTTTTCCGCAAAAGAAGTTTTTCAAAGCAAAGAACAAAAAATGAGCAGAAGTAAAGTCATGTAATTTCCCAAGCGTAAATTTACCACAAATCATCATCAATAAATAAATAAAACCTAAATAGAACTGAATTTACAATAAATAGCTAAGTCAAAATCGAAACGAGCAGAAACTAAGAGGATTAAAACTAGAACTATTTCCAGTGTAAATTATTAAAACGGGAACTATTTAACACCTGGAACTGCTTTCAGGAACAATTGAATATTAAAATGGAGATTATAAATTTGACAATGTAGAAGATAGATGGAATATTTTTAAGAAAACAAATTGTGAAGTTGCGGTGAATTGTGAAGTTGCTGAAGGTGTATTAGGCAAGAAATTTAGTAATACATCTAGGATTATTAGTGATAAAACTTTGTGTTTAATAGAGAGGAGAAAGGGATTGTACAAGAATTATCTGAATGATAGATAACAAGAGAAATGTAAAGATAACAAGATAACAAGAGAAATATGATATGATAACAAGAGAAATGATAACAATATGATAACATATGATAACAAGAGAAATGTAAAGAAATTTGAGAAAGCTTTAAAATATGAGCTAAGGAGTTGTGAAGTGCAAGCCATGGATAAAATTGCCGAGGATCTGGAAGATGCAGCTAAACAGCATAATAATAAAATATTGTGCTGGTATGTTAGTATATTCAGAGGGAGAAGTAAACCCAGACGTGTCCCAGTTAAAGATAGGAACGGAGCCACAATTAGTGATAAGGGAAAGAGTTCAAAAGAGATGGGCAGAATATTTTGAGAATATGCTAAATCGAGATAGAGTTGCAGGAAAAGACATAGAGGAAAATGAAGAAGTGTGTGGTACCTCGGACGTGAAGGAAGATTTGTTTTGCAAGGAAGAATTAGCGACAGTACTAAAAAGATTAGAAAACAATAAGGCCCAAGGTGCTGATAGTGTGGTAAATGAGTTTCATGGTGGCTCTGAGGTTACAGAAATAAGTTACTGAAGAATACGAATATGATTTTCGAAAAGGGAGGTACCTTGCGGTTTAAAAATAAAACAATTAAAACACTGTAAAAGAAAGGTGATAAGAGTGAATATGGCAATTATCGAAGCATTAGCCTGGTCTCTGTAGGTAACAAATTACTTAGTAATATGATACTATTTAGACTGTGAGATGCGGTAGACAAAGTTATAGAGAGAAGAACAGCGCAGTTTTAGAAAGGGTAGAGGATGTGTTGACTAAATTTTCGCTCTTAGGTTAATAATTTTGAATTGCCTGAGTTTTCAAACAAATTTACTCCTCAGTTTTATAGATTGTGAGCAAGCATTCGATTTTGTTGATAGAAGAGCTTTGGCGAAGGTCTTATTCTAGTATGGTATGCCAGAATCATACATTAAAGTGATAAGTACTGTGTACGAGAATAACACTGCTGCGGTTAAGGTAGGAAATGAGTTTAGCGATTGGTTTCGAATCAAATCAGGAGTTAATCAGGATTGTGCGCTATCCCTTTTTATATGAATGATTTATGTGAATATTGTCTTAAGGAGCACATGAAAGGCAATGTGAACACGAGATTAAAAGAGGAGGAAAAAATTTCATGGACTTAAATGCAGCTGATGATTTAAGTATCCTAGATGAAAGTGTGAGCAAAATGAATGAGCTTTTAGAGGTTTTGCGAGATCAGGGTGGTAGAACAGGTTTGAAAACTAAAAGTTAAGAAGACAAAGTTGCTAAGGCTAGGAATAAATGAAGATGAAAAGGTGACGTTTAGTAACGAAAAAAGTGATTAGGTGGACAGCTTCACTTAGCTTGGTAGTATTATTAGTAAGGACTTTGGGAGCAGTGAAGATATTAAAAGTAGAAGAGCAAAGGCTCAGTGTGTTTTTTTCACAGCTAAAATTTTTTTTTGAAGAATAGGAAAATAAGTCTGCAAATAAAGGTTAGAATATTGGAAGCCACAGTGACGACAGTGGTTAAATATGATTCTGAAGCATGGGTGCTTCGAAAAGTAAATGAAGATATGCTAGATGTTTTCCAGAGAAATTGCCTACGGACTGTTCTGGGTACCCGACTGACTGGTTGTATTTGAGACAGTAGACTGTATGAAAACTGTGGTTAAATCCCGCTTTCTAGCACAATAATGAGAGAAAGGTTCAGATGGCTATGTAACGTTCTGCGGATGAAGGATGACAGATGCCCGAAGATTATCCTTTCGGTCAATCGTCTAGGGCTAAACGGAAAGCAGATCCTCATAAAGAAAGATTTAAGGGAAGTGGGAACTTCCTTGGAGTGGTGTAAATAGGGAGGCCTTAAATAAAATGAGATGGAGGAGGAGCGTACGTAGCTAAGTTGCCCTCAGGTGGCTTGGTTCTGCGCTGAGTTGTTAGTAGCAGCAATATTAGTAGTAGTAGTAGTAGTACTTTCTTTGTTCATATTTTAACTAACCCTAAACCGGTTAAACCCGCTTTGCCTAAAACCTCTAAATTTAACGATTGGTCTAAAACAGATAAACTAACGTTTGTAAATACCTCGTCTTATATCCTAAAGAAAATTAAAATCCCAATTCACATTCTCCAACGGTCGGTGCGTGCTTCGAGGGACGACGTCCGTTTCCAGCTTGATATCTATTGTGCTAAAATCTATGACGCACTTCGTTTGGCTGGGGATTTTTACGTTCCTTCGAAAACTTTTCGATGGCCATATATTCCAGGGTGGTCACTCAATTCTGATCCTGTTTCAGCAAGAAATGAGGCCAAATTTTTGGCTGCAACTTTAGAATGATTGTAATAGGCCTCAATCCGGAATGGTAAATGAAATCCGTCTGTATTCAAAAAGGAAATTTGCAAAGGTTCTAGCAGCCCACAGGAAAAAATTGATCGATGTTTCATCCTCTCGGGTGTTACATGACTGAGATATTCCATGGACGTTCCTCAAAAATAGTGTCCCTCGTCTTTCTCGAGTCTCAGCTGAAGGTATTCCAACAAATGAGTGGTTGTCGTAATTTCAGTCCGAATTTTCTCCCCGTGATAATAATTTACAACGGTCATTTGAGGCTGAGCTGAATGATTTTCTTTCTAATTATCAGACCTCCGATTTTGTTGTTATAACAAAGTCAGTTAGTACGCTATTGTTCGGTTAAAACCAAAACACTCCTCTGGGTGTGATAGTATTAGTGCTCTCAATACCAAGTTGGGGAATCCTACCCAAGTTAATCATCTTAATATTTTATTTTATATTATTTTCACTCAGGGTGTCGTTCCCTCAACATTCCGTATAGGGGACTTAACCGCAGTTCCCAAGAAAGGTAAACAGCAAGTCAATGCTTCTCGTTCTGTCCTATTACTGTAGCCATGTCTCTATGTGAACTTCTAGAATTAACATTTATTAATGAACTCGAAGAAAAGTGCTACAGTCTACCTCGTCAGTTTGTATTTCGCCACAGAGTCGGCTGCAAGGATGCACTATCCGCTATTTCAAATATCCTGCTTGACACTCACTCTTCTCTTGAACAGCCTAATTCTCGCGAGCCACGACGTTAGGCGAGCCTTTGATTCCCTAATCCACCCTGCTATCTTGTTAAGCGCTGCTAGTCGAGGCGTAAATCCAGCCATAATTCGGTCTTTAAAAGATCTGTACGCTGGCTCGAGAGTGCGGTTAAAAATTCCGTCTGAAATAAAATCAGTTCCTAATTCTAATGATATGCTTATCCTGGTATTTAAGGTGTTCGATAGGGAGCCATCTCGTCATCTTGTCTGTTTAATAATTCCGTAATCAGATGTTTAAGACGCTGTTCCTACCTCATGCATCCATAATTTTCTAGCTGTATCTATTGTAAGCTATGCTGATGATATTTTTATTGTAAGCCGTACCCTTTTGGGAATTTCACAAATGTTCGAAGTTCTTCAGTCAGAATATTTAAAACTTGGTCTCAGCTTTAATCCAAAAAAATCTGAAGTCGTTTATTTTAAGAGGACGGATAAACCAACTAGTTCTTATTATTATTATTATTTATTTATAACCCATCATACAGACAACAAAAAGACGGATTACAGCAAAGACAAAAGAAAGAAAAATACACATGAATAAAGGTAAATGCACCAACTACATAACAGCAATTACTTCTACTAATGACAGTGCGTAGCATGAACTATTACTGGAGAATCGCATGCCACTGGTGACTAATAATTTTCCTGTTAAACTGTTGAATTTGTTTTTCTATTGTAAGCGTGGGATCAGCTATTTTGTATTTTCTCATCAACCTTAAATAGGTATTTCGCGTATTTAAAGAATATCGACCGTTATATGTGCTTCGCAGTTTGCGGGAGAGTTAGCCAGAAGGGGCTAAGGTACAAAAAGTGAGGGAGGACCAGTGCATTGCAGAGCCGTGCTATGATCATTCGGTTAAAGCTGAATTTCTTTGCTACCATTTTGCTATAGGCAAAGCTCGTTCGTTTCTCGAGATACTTAATGAGTAGTGCTCTTGTGTGCTTCAGTGTCTAGCAAAAGGGTAACCCTAAATATGTAATATGGTCAGCTGGTGCTATGTTAGTGTTTCCAAGTATGATGGATTCGAGCTTTAGCGTTTCAGGCCAGTTGAACAATAGCACTTTCAACTTCGAAGCGTTGAGTTCAAGACCAATGGCTGCATACTCTCTTTCAAAAATTTTAAAATTTTCTTGAATTCTTCCAAGTTTACGGGCAATGTTTATTAAGTCATCAGCAAAGCAAACTAGGGACAGATCTATACTTTTAGAAATGCAAGATTTTAGATAATTTTCTTGTGTAGGAATCATGCTATTATTGAAAGCTGGAGCAGAAGTAGGTGCGCCTTGACGAGCACCATTATTTACTGGGATTCTAATAGAATATGTTTGCTTCTCATACTTGATCTTGATTTCGGCCTCGAAGATTTCATACATATCTCTCAGGGATAAGAGTGAGTCATATTGGACACCGCGCTTTTCCATTTCAAGTACAATATGTTCGTGTATTAATGAGTCAAAAGCTCATCGTATATCCTGTATGCCAAGAGCGACAGATTCGCCAGTATTTTCGGCATCTAATAGTAATGAAACTACCGCACTTAAGGCATGTCAACATCCATACCCAGGCTGGAAACCAAACTGGAAAGGCGGTGTGTAGCATTTGTATTAATTTCCTCAACAATCAAAAGTTCAAATATTTTGCAAAAAGTGGTAGATACTGTTATAAGTCGAAATGACGTGCATTCCCCAGGAGGCTTTCTCTTTTTTGGTTCCGGTGTAAGACTTCCGACGCAGAATGTACTAGGAACAATACCTTGTGCAAAAATCATCTGGAACAAAGAGGGTTAAATGTTCAATAAGCAGAAACGACAGGTTTTGTAGGTGGACTGTAGAAATTTTGTCAATACCTTGCTATCTCTTTTTTTTAAGATGACGGAAGACGTTCCAAATGTCAGAAACTGATACAACACGATCGGTGGGACTTGCATGTGATAGTTGGTTATTGAGATAAAATTTGAATTTTGTGTTTTTTTCTGGGCACGGGGGTGAAAACTCTTGTTCATAGTGTGCTTTCCATGAGTCTAAGGGGATTGACGATGCATCAGTGGCTGATTTTTTTTTTTATCTTGCATGGCCATCCAAATATTATTGGGGTTTTGCAGAGCAATTTCCGATGATTTAAAAATAATTTCTGCGCGATGGTTAGCTAGCTCTTTGGAAAATTTACGTTTGGTGCGAAGCCAGATTTCATTCACTATTCCGGTTCGTGGACACCCGCAATCTTTCCATATAGACAGCCGGAATTTAGCTTTATCCCACACATCAACTAAAGAGGCATTTTCTGACAACCCCTTTACTTGTGTTCCTGTTTCGATTTTTCGTTTTGGCACTGCTCCTTCCTCAGCTAGAATAAGTGCATATGGCAACTGAGCAGTGTACGTGTTAAGCTGAATTCGCGCTTCTTTTTGCTGCTTGGAGTGGATTGTATTAGCAGATTGTATGGAACTTTTATTTTTGATATAATGCTGTCACATACGTGATTGTAAAGGAAGGGATCCTTTTTATTCCAATCCGTAAGCTCTGCCCATTTCCGCGATCTTACTTTTTGACTAGTTTGGCGAGTACTTGAAGAGGGAGGTGCTATATTCAATTCTATTGAGAAGTGGTCCGAAGAAAGAGGGGGAAAGCTGTTTTGAATAAATCACATGGTCAAGATCAGATGTAAAACCTGTGCTATGGATGTATGTGAATTTTAGTGTTCTGAATGACACGATAAACGAGGCATCAAGTAAACTGTAAATCATATTTTCCCGAGCACTAGATTCAATACTATCAATCTTGTTGACGTGAGCACTCAATGAGCAGTTAAAATCACCTAAAATAACTGTAGGGAGTTTCCTACGTTTAGCTAGGAGACGGCACTCTGATAGTTTAGCGATACTTCTGGCAAAAAGCAAAACTGAATGGTCATCCCGGTAATCTGTCGGCAGATACACATTAACTACTACTAAATTACCACCTACTTTCACTGCAAGGATTTTTTTGTTGAGAATAAAATCTTTGACTCAATATCTCTCCGAACGTAAGTTACAAGTCCACCAGAGGGTCGACCAAGGGCTTGCTTACGCTCAGCAGGAACAGCATACATCAAATGAGACTGAAAAGTTTCTAACTGATTCAGAGACAATGGAAGGGCAAAGTGCTCTTGAACACTTACAATATGGCTGGTTTTCAGCATTTCAGCTATTAATAAAGATCGGTCAGCAAAGTTGCCGTTTATGTTCCAAGACACAAGGTTCATGAAATTCAAGAAACACCGGATTTCATATCAGACTTTGTAGACTTGTTTGTAGGACAACCTATGCTATAGCATGTGTGTCCACTTGAGTTGCAACTCGTGCAGAAGGCTGGCTGATTGCACTTGTTTAGGCGATCGGAAGTTTGATCAGTTGATCCACATACCGAAAACTTTAGTTGATTTATGCATTCGGCGGCAAGATGACCAACTAAATGACACTTATAACGCCGTTTCGGTAAAAATACAAAAGGCTATGGTGGTAGTTTCTCGTAGTGTATTTTCACAGAACTACGAAGAAAAAACTCGAGCTCGGTTCGCGATTCGAAATGTACTTTGATGACACGTGAGGTACCACATTGCAGTATTTTTACGGTATTTGGGATGAGCGGTTTGAGTGGCTGTTCATCGAAGTCCTCCGGAACTCGTTTCAGGACACCAATGTGGCTCGGCGAGCGGACAGATGCCGCAACACCCTGACTGTTATTCTTCAACGAAGCGACAACTGCATCTGCTGTTTTCTTCGATTTTACAACTAATTTCCAACCATTTTTTGATTTGCGAAGCTTATTTATATCGTCACCACTGGGATATAAGGTGTCAATAAACTCCTTTCAGGCAGTAACAGTGTTCAAACTATCAGGTATGTTCTTAAGAACAACGGCATAGCTAGTTCTTTGAATAGGCTCGTCGGTCGGTTTGCTAGGCACCCACGGGATCGGCTTATTTTGTGCTGTGTGATAAAGTCCATCAACTTTTCGCTTAATTTCGGTTAAGTAACAGACAGCCGTAGCAGATGTGCTTTCATCCACTGTAGGAACGGAGCAAGGCGACAATATGGCAAACGTTGGAATTAGACTTTTGTCACGGATAGCCGTTTGAGCGAACCATTAGCAAATGTCTATAACATTTTCTTCTTCCTTCTTACTATGCCTAATTAGGCGAGTTTCGATTTTTAAATCCTGGTGGAGTAAAGTCTTTGCGTCAATAATATCATCAAACGAGAAGAAACTCACGGTTTTTGCAATAATCACTTCCGCTTTTCCCCCCGTTCTCATCGAGCATGAAATGTAGTTTAGCACAGGATGGATAATAGTCTTTCCACCGTGACCTGTATCACTTTTTTCGCCCATAATGAATGAAATATCAAAAGTGTCTGGGGTGTCTTCACTCGAAAACAGCCAAAGTCTACTGAATCAAACAATACTAGGAACAAGGGAACTGTCGGGACCCAATCACCAATTCCCCGCAATTTAAGGGTAACTAAATACCGGCAGGTACATACGGCGCTTGCGGCAGGAACCCTCCCCTCTTCTGATTGTTGCCTAATATATGTTATCAGTATTCTGTTCCTGAAACTACTTATGAAATTTGGCATAATTTTGGACAGTACCATAGGTGGCAACACTGCAGCGTAAGATTAATTAAATCTTTCTGTCTGAGTCCTATACTTGTTAAGTCATTAAATCCCAAGGGAATTTAAATTCAAGCAGTAAAAAAGTCAATATCTTTTTGCAAATATTATTGAACATATTAGATGTTTATTTGGAAAAAAAGAAAATGAGATTAAATATCCAAAAGACTGAAATTGTAGTTTTTGGGTCAAACAAAAACAATGATAACTTTTTATTTAAGGGTATTGAGTTGAAAAAAAGTACAGCTTTTAAGTATTTAGAGTTTGTATTAAATAATAAAGGAAATTGGAAGGATCATGTGAAAGAAACGGTGGGTAGAGGTAAAGCGGTTTCTACATCAGTTTTAAGGAATTCAGCTTTAAATGAAATTAAAAATATTAAAATGTATAAGTATTTATTTCAATCGAAAATTCGCCCTACTATTCATTATGGCTCGGAGCCTTGGGGATATGAGGTGATCCCGCAATTAGAAATGGTCCAACTAAAATATTATAAAAGATTGGTTAGGGTAAATGCTACAACTCATACACAGGCTTTTAAGGGAGATCTAGGTTTTTTTTCGCTGCATAAAGAAAGGTTACTACAAGTTGTAAAATTTTGGCTGAAAATTATCCAACAACCAGATGAGAGGCTTATGAAAGCCACATATTTTGAATTATTGCAGCAAGGTAGAAAAAGATCGTGGCCGTTCCATGTTAAAGCCCTCTTTGATAAAGCCGGACTTTCATACGCTTGGAATGAAGGTCTTGGTCCAACAAGCGATCCAGAGGAAATTTATCGGAAGCTAAAACATGTTCAGGAGGATCAAGAGATCCAACTCCGGCATGAACAGATTGGAAAATCTGAAACCTTGCGCCCGTATTCTAAGATAAAAGAGTCTTTTGGACTAGAATATTATTTTAAGCTGAATTTGCCACCGGAAAACTTGCGTCTGTGGTTCCAGGTCCGAGTGAATGGTTTGCCCTTAAAAAGTAGATTAAAAGTATTTTAAAGAAATGCTCAGGGCCCGAGATCATGTTATACTTGCTCTTTAGGTGGTATGGACGAAAAAAATTAGTTCCATTTTTTGGCGGTGCGCCAGGGGCATTCGGATTTGAGATTGAAGTATTTAGGTGATGGGGAAGTGTTTTTTCCTGGGATTCTTTAATCTCCATCCCGGGAGACGGTTATAGCAGTGACTGGATTTATAAAAGAAGGTTTAAAAAGATGTAAATATTGGGTTTTAGGTTTTGTTTGTTGTTAGTAGTTATACCATTTATTTAAGTGTAAACTGGCTGTTGTGTTATGTAATCATTGTAATGTTTGTATATGGCCTAGCGGCTGAATAAATTATCTATCTACCAATTAAATAAACTAAGCCAATTATAAATGTCCGTAGGGAATCGCACAGGTGGATACCTTACTTTATTAAGAGGTTAATATCCAAAACAAGGTGTTGACACATTAACTCTCAATCAAGACTCGACCTTGATTTTTTTTACTAATTCCAACCTTGATGTTTCTTCCACTAAATCTGTCGATCCCATTTGTTATTTAGGTCTCCCTATAGGATCAACAATCAAACACACTCGGAATCTTCTCGTAAATCACCTTAAAAGAAAAATATCGACTGCATATAGACACGTTGTCTCCTGTAACCTGCGCTTTAATCGCAAAATTCTTGTAAGCCTTTCCAATGCTGGTATCCTTCCTCAAATACTTTACGCTGCCCCCTTCTGTAAATTTCTTTCTAGCCCGGAAAAAAAATCCGTTCCTTCTATTTTAGATTTGCTAAATACCTTCTCCGTTTTCCAATTTGGACAAGCAACTCCTTTCTTGTTAAAAATTATGGGGTTGCCGATCCAACCACTGCACTTGAAAATTTAATGTTTAGACATAATCGGATAATAATAATCACGAGTGGAAAGTCATTTTATACGTGTAATATAAGTGAAGTTCCTTTAATAATTGTAATTCGTATTCAGTTTGGTTGTTTTTGTTTTCTTTTTGTTATTTGTTTTTTGTCTTTTTTT
>JAQQPU010020143.1:0-15769 GCA_029168905.1 Artemia sp. Kazakhstan ARC1039
AAAATAAGTTCGAATATTTAAATATATATTATAGCGCAGAGCCACTAGGCGATACTATTACTGTTATTATTTGTTTTTCCATTCCTGAATTCCAATTCACAGCTAAAATCCCTCCGTTTTTTTAGTTTGAATGATCTGTTCAAAATATCAGATGCATACCTAACACACCAAATTTTTTTTTTTTTTAATTTAGTCTTATCTCGTCCCCACTTTTCAAGAAGAGTAAAATAAATGCAAAATTCCGAAAGATTCTAAAAACAGATTTTGGGCAAAAATGTTTCTTCTAACCTAATCATTCTCTCCAGGGAGAAAATTTTGGTTTGCTTACCCCTTACCTGCCTAAAAATGACGGTTCTGAAGGGTACAGAGGCAACCCATCTCAAATCTCCTTGGGATAGGGTTATCAGAAGACATTTTTGTTGTAATTTGGAACAAAAAAAAAAAGAAAAAGAATACGTCTTTAGGAGTAAATTTTTCTGAGACGAATGTTTCAAAAATTTCTTTATAGGACTTCCCCTAATGCAGGTACGATGATATCTTGCAAAAAATATTACCTCGTGCAATTTATCAACTATTCCATTAAAACCAGTGAAATTCACTTCAGGCTTCAATTCGACTTCCGGAACATGATTGGCTTTTAATACGGGAACCAGGGTTGCTAAGTTAGAATGGATATCCAAAAAACTGGGTCCGGTTTCTTCTCCTACTCTTTCATCACTGGATAATTCTTCTGGAACATATTCGTGAATTTCCTTTTCAATCGTTTCTCTTCTGTAGCATTGCCTTTTTTCTATGTCTCTAATTACACCAGACGATAACAACGGCGTGTTTGAAAAAATTTGAGCCTGAAATTAAAAAGTATTACATTTTATTTATGGTGAATATTAATTAAAAATAAACATACCAGTTTTAAAGCAGGTATTTAGGTATAAAGGTTCCAGACCGTACCCAAAAATTCAGCTATAGAAATTAAGTTAATTATTTGAACAGTCCACGTATTAGAGAAATAAGACCTTACTGTTTTAACTTATTTTAATGTTCGTTAAAAACAAGTACAGGAGACAGTCGGCTGACAAACATTTGGACAACTGCATTCGAATGGTTGCTACAACGTATGAGCCTAACATAAAAGAAAACGGTTGATGACAAAAAAAATACCAACCCTTAGATTGAGCTATGTTTTTCTGGCATCCTTTAACCTTCGATCAACTAGACCGAAAGGTCTAGACCTGTGATTTTAAACGTAGGGTGTATTCCCCTACGTTGAGGCACGGCGATATTTTGTTAGGTCATGGGGAGGACATGCACCCTTCAGCTGACTATACTTTAGAGCCTAAATTTTAAAGAGAATATTTTCCTATGAATGACGTCAAATTCAAATGCATTTAAAGAGCAGAAAAGACATATGACAGTATTGCAACGACGTTATACACTGTACAAAGGTGTTGTATTCAGTCAATGTTTTTCATTGGTTTAAAATATGCCCAGTGGTAGCCCCCCCCCCCCCCAAAAAAAAATCAAGTTTGTGGCCGTTCAGTGGCGCCAATTCATGAAAATGTAGGGACGGGGGCGAGGATTTTTTTCCATTTTTTAATGAAGATAAGAACAACAGAACAAGAATGAGCAAACATAGTTAAAACAGGGGGTAGCGGCAACTTCGGTGTTTCGATAAATCGTCGACGAATCTGTCCAAATCCAGCGTCTCCTCTTTTTCAACGGCCATGATCATGCGATTACTGAGTCTGTCATTTCCCATTGTTGATCGCAGATAATCCTTCAAATACCCTAATGCCAAGAAGAATTCTTCATTACTGGTAGTGGTTAGATGTAAAGTAGCGTCATCAGTTTTAGCACTACAGAATAGGCCACTGGGAGGTCGGATAAAATTTTAATAGGTCGGAGTAGATACATTTTAAAAGTGTCACACTTCAAAAGCTGCGACTTTGCAAGAGAAAGCTGGGATTCTAGGCATAGTCATCAACATCGAGTATCACCTGATAATGACACATTACCCATTAAATTTTTGAAAATTCGAGAAAATAAGCACTTGAAGGGTAGAAGACTGACAAAGTGTCGAGTAGAGGTATATTTTGCATGAAACGTCTGTCCATCTGGCTCGTAAACCTGTCTATCACCTCGAAGTACAGCAATTTACTGGAGTTTGATTGAACTGGCTGACTGATGTTTAGTTTACTGGTTATTGAATTTGAAAGTCTTTGAGACCAGCAGAAATGGCGTGACTTCTCTTGTTTCGAGCACTGGTGTTGGATTTTGAAGACTGATTCCTGGGTATTGTGTAAAGCCAAGAATTCGGTTATGTTTTTGCTCAAGTTTTTATTTGTTATCATTTCTCAGCTTTTTGAGAGTCTAGTATGTCCCAGAAATCAGTGCAAGTGCCTTATAAATCAGCAAAATTTCTGTTTGAAGTTGTTCGCAAAAGCAATTTACAATGACACACACTTTTTCCAAAGTTGAGACCAAAGAGGCCGAGTTGATTTTTCACAGTAGTTGTTTTGCTTCACACTCTACCGCACCGTCAAAACTATCAGATACTGCAGCTAACAGCAGCAATACAATCAAATCTGGCCTTCACCTTGGAAATGGAGCGACATGCGTAAAAATAGCGAGTTTGAACGGTCCTCTCAAGCTCCAAGACTTTTTGTCCGCTAATACACTGGGATTCTACAAATAGTTCATGTCAAGTGTTGCTGTATGACATAAATACGTGAAGTCCTTACACCACCGAAAAAAATTTCAAAAGTTCGCTGATGTTTTTCAGGCAATCAGTCATAAACAAGTGTAATTTGTGGGCGTGACATGGCAAAAAAAAAAAAAAAAAAAAAAACCTGCATGAAGCACCTTCTCCTTAAGCTTTGGTTGAACTCTGTTAGATTCCCCACTCATAACAAATACACCGTCATAACATTGGGCAACACACAACATCAAATCTACAAAAGACTTTTCTATAGTTTCACAAATCAAGGTGGATAGGGTGTCGACGTCTAATATTTGCCTGTGATAGCAGCCGATTAGTCGCTCCACTACTCTCCCGATCAGTCTCGCCGATTAGTCGCTCCACTTGATATGTACCTGGGTAAGATCGCTAATTGTTCTTTTCTAGAAACATCTTTTGTCTCGTCAACAAGAATAGCGAAGTAACTAGCTTATTTGACTTCTGAAATAATGAGTTGCCACAAGGCATTTCCTCTCAGTGTAACTGCATCATTTTAGTACTGATCACTACAAGAGTGACCAAATCGGCACTGTAACTTGGTCTTCACCTTTTCGCCACCTTTAGATATTTCTTCCATCAGTTCGACGAAATTACCCGGTTTGCAGATGCTTCTGATTTGTCAGAACCCATCGAAGGAAGACACTGGCGGTCAAGAAAGCAAATAGCGTGAAAAATGTACTTCACATGATCTTTATTTTGAACCTCTTGAGATCTGGACCGGCTTAAGCCACTCGCTACAGATCTCAAAGTATCAGTATTAATTTTCTTATATTACAGCCATTCTGACACACAATTCATGTGTCTTTTACTACCATCATGTTGCTTCAATAGACCAGGACTGTGTGCAGTTACAAAATTCTGTCTCGATGAAATCTCTTGTTCCAGCAGTGTCCCCAGCCCTTAGAGTCCCACTAGATAAATGGCAGTCAGCAAAAAAAACAAAAAAAACACAGAATCTAAATTTTATTACTATTCAATCCATTCGTAAGTCTTAAAGGAATACGCACTGATTTTCCTTCCGTTAGAAGTAGAAGCCGGATATCTCTCAACAATTGGTTGAGCTGGTTGGTTGGGACACGTCGTAGAGATACCTGGGAGAGATTCTCGACTGCTACTGGAACCTGCAACGGCTTTGGGAATGCAGACCAATCTTTCTTGTTGACCAGGGTCATTTATTGTTCCGCTTGTTTCTGGAAGATTGTCACAGGTAGAGGAAATCATGTCCAGTAGCCTGGCACTTTGAGCATTGAGACTATTGTCTGATTCTTGCACAGAAGTTTCTTCATTTTTCTTCCGAATTTTTACCACGAAAAAGTCCAAAGTTTGTTGTCACTTTTTACTCATTGTTTGATTAGGGGTTCACGACAACAACAAAAAAACTGACGAGCTGACGCCTAGTTTTTGACTGAACCCTAGTCAGAGATCATGACAGCGGGTAAAACAGCGAAGAGGAATTGTTTTACACATTTAAAAACAAGCTTGTCTGCTATCGGTATATTTAGGATTCTCCAGGATGAGGACAGAGGTAATATTTCAAAACAAAGTCATTGAAAAGCAACACTGAAAAGTAACATTAAGAAAAGTAACAGTGCTATTTAATGGCTCTGAAAAAACAAAATCACAGAGGTGAACAATACAAGCGACCGGTCATTGAGTCTCGCTAGTTCAATATAGCATATAGCTAAAATACAAAAGCATTGTGAAATAAAAGTAAAAAGGTCTTTTCCCCAATCTATGGTGCGTGTCCCTTGTTTCCATTCTCCCTAATTGGCCCCACTGTGGTCTTTTAAGCTTCCTTCAGCTGAATACAAGTAAAATTTTCAATAACAAAATTTAAGAATCACAAGGGGGGGGACATGAGGATTTTAGAAATGCTTAGTAGAGCATGGCTCGCAATTGTTTGAAAACCACTGGTCTAGAGGGTACCATAGTAGCCTAGAAACCGCTAGGCCAAAACACGTAGAGGGTGTCATAGGATTAGGGTCCCTGCGGTCAGCTAAGTTTCTACGAAATGTTCAACTATCATGGTGACATCAAATATTAGTATTGTAAGTTCAGTTACGGTATTCCCAGCAAGCGATGCGTAGAGCTTGATGGCGACCTATTCACAAAATGAGCAAGCCAACATCTTACCGCGAAGATAAGTCTTAAATATCGAATGCTGGAATTTTTGTTCAATAAAATGTCCATTAACAGAAGCTTACGCTGCTGAAGAGGTTTACACATATGATTTGGATATTTGTAAATATCTGTGTGTCTCTGAAGCACGACTAAACTGCCGAGGCACTATGCAGGTTGAAACACTTTGATGGCAAAAAGTCTTGCCATCTGTGTAATTGTGGTTCTATAGACGGCTCTGGCGTTGCGAGTTCGAATTCATCCTATCACCCAAAGCGGCTAAATAAATCATTGATTATGACCCCATATCTGAGCATATTGTTCGTGCTAGGTTTAGAGGCCAGTTAGCTGTCACTGTTGTATCATACTACGCCCAAACAAGGGAAGTGCCAGAGGAAGTCGAAGCGGGTTTTTACGCTCCGTTACAGATCGTCACACAGAAAATACCCCGGAAAGATATTCTTATCATAGACTTCAACGCCTGAATTAGTCAGAAGTTGGATAGCTCCGACGTCTCTATTTGAGCCTGTGGGTATGGTGAACGAAGCCCTAGTAGCGCAGCGCTGCTTGATTTCGCAACGCAGAATGCCATTGTATTAGCAAACATTAACTTCCAACACAAATCAATCCATACTATAACATGGATTTCAAGAGATGGACGAGCGAAAGTCCTGCTAGACTACTTCCTGATATCAAGACGGTGGATATCAATGGTTTCAGACTCACGCGTTTCCAGAGGTGCGAACAGGGGATATACGGCTCTGACAACTACCTCCTTAAAACTAACATAAAACTCCGCCACAAGGTTACAGCCCTGTCGAAGTCTCCCTTCCAAATTGACGCCTTAAAGCTTGCGTTTTATGATGTTCTCACGTCTTTTACCTTGGCCCTAACAAAATATTTTGCTGCCTTAGCCGATCTCAATGACGATGAGAAAAAAAAAAAGAATCTAAAGACAAAGAGGCCTTGATGGGAGATCTAACCAGGGAGGCTTGAGGTCTGGGATTGGCCACCCTAACCAGATATTCAGCTTAAGAAAGAGTCTAGAGCATATATTCAGACATTAGCAACAGACTATCCAGGTGCTCATTGACTTCATTACTGCTCGGTGATACGCGACACCATATAGGCGGCCATGATGGAAGACGGCGTACCTCATAAGCTGATCCACCTAATCCAGGCGTACAATACAGGTACAAAGGCTCAAGTTAACACTGATGGAAACCTGTCCTTACTTTTTTATATAGTCCTTACTATCCCTGACTTTGTTTAACTTTGTAATAAACTGGATCCTAAAATCAATTGATATAGATGAGTCACGAGAAGCCCTTCCATGTAAGTAATAGACCTACACGCATGTCATCAAGACACGAGATCGAAGCAATGCCTGAAATGCTTCCTGTTGCCGTCGTGGAGGAAGTGAGCCTGTGGTCAAAAGAAAACCAACCTATCAGCCATCAAGCCCGACCTGGAGCCGCTTCGTGGGTTCAGGAAATATGGAAGACACTGGAACCGATAGTGGTTATCTAAGGTCGACCGATCAACTGCACATAGACCTTCCTAGAACCAAATATAGTTCCAGATCTCGAACGCCACGATGATGCAAGAGCTTGCAACGTAAAACAATTACAAGTAAGTAAACAAATGTATTTAACAACTGTGTGAGTTAAACAAAACGTGTACTATTTTCCCATTTTGTTGGCTACCTCACACTAAAGTTTAAGAGCTGTAAGATCCCTCAGTCACTTAAAACTTTGAAAGACTCCATGTTCTGCTAATAAGAGTGATCGTAAATGCTTTATTGAGGAGCCTGTTGGAAGACCAATGTATGTTAGGAAATCAACTGGCTTGATCTTGCTGATCGCGAGAGGAATTTTATCTATCTAAAAAAGTCCAAGAGGACTTTTTGGCATTTAGTTCAAATCCAAGCCTCGCATACACGGATTTTAACAATGCAAAAACCTCGTTTAGGCACTAGATGTTGCAACTTGAGTTCAGAATATCGTCTGCAAAACAGATTAGCGAAAAATCACGACCGGCAAGGATGAAAGATGAGGGAGCAGCGGATTGTGCATCAATAGTTCCGCTGCTGAACAGGGATAGGGAAGAAAGATCCACTTAATGGGTACCTTAACCCCAGTACAAATTTCAGGAGGAAATGCATGGAAAGAGGGTATGCAGTACACTTGAGGCCCATTCGCATTGGACGATGAATGGATTACTAGGCGAACTTTCAGATTCGGATACATATCAGGGCTCAAATATTAAAGGGAAAAAATTATATTTCTCAAAATCAAATATTTACAGATTCTTAATTGGAGCATCCAACCTAATGTATAAAACAAGAATAGCATGTCACTCGAAGGTTTTCTAAAAAAAAGTCACACCTTGGCACCGTATTGACTCTGTTTAAATAGACTATAAAATGTAAATGAGAGGCTGTTCATTAAAAGGGGCCTCCTCTCTCCGAAAGTTTCACTCACCAAGCCCAACGGCTTTTCAAAAAAAAAACTCTTCTACACTTTTAGCTTTACACCCCTTTCTTATATGACAACGGCAGGCATACCCATTAATTGGCATCAATGGCGAATATTTAAATATACTATGCAAGCAGCTCGGTTATGTCAAATGATTAAAAGATTTCTAAAACATGGGAAAGAAAAAAAATAAAAGAGGAGTTGTTGCGTAGAAGCGCAGGAAAAATTTAACAAATAAACCGGGGGTTGAGACCAAGACTTTAAGAGTCTTTTATAGCCACAAAATAGCCTAAAACCTTAAAGGAAGAAGATGAGTTTCAATGACAGTACTCTAGGACAGGTTGTATTCAATAGGAGAATTTAAAGAACTTCTTCTAAAAATGTACTTGGATATCCTCGAAATTTGTAACGTGGGTTATTAAGTCAAGAAGAGGTGACCCCTACTTTCCAATGAACTTGGACACTCGCATTCAAGAAATCAAGTTTTTTTTCATGTAAATTCAAAAAAGAAAAGGTAGACCCCCAATAATAATTCATTTAGAATAATTCACAACTGAAGTGGATTAGCTCAGACAGAACCGACTATTAAATTATAGGCTTCCAAAATCAAGCTGCTAAAGTTGCCTGGAAATAGACCAAAAATCACTTTCCCCTGATCAGTTTGAAGCTCACAACCGTACGTTGTTCAGTCAAGCGAGATAAAATCAACGTGTAAAAAATGTTACGGGCACAGATACCCGAGAAAGGGTCAAAAACCTTTTTTCTCAATCTGAAAACGGACTAAACAAATTTAGTCCGGAGGATTCATGCCTTTTTTATAGAAGGAGAGAGAGATTAAATTTCATGTGATTGGTTATCTTCTGTGAAAATATAAGCCAGTTTAAAGAAAAAAAGTGTTTAAGTCATAAAATATTTTACAAATGGTCCCTCTGTTTTGGGTACGACACTTTTTTAAAATAAATGATTATCACGAACTTTTTCAATTAAAGATAAAAATTTCACTATACCTGATCTTTCCCTGCAAGTCTGAGATACATTGAATGACAAAGGTCGAGCTTCAAAGGACATTCCACGGGTTTAACAGCACCATAAAGTCTTTTCCAAAATTTTACATATTCATCCTCCTCACTTTCAGATGGACTTTCCTGTAGCAAAAAAAGAACATTTTAAATTTAGAGACTGAAACGCAAAGCTAGAGAAACTAGAAAAGTACAACACTAAGCTAAGCAGTACAGTAAAACCAGATACAGTACCTATTACTACCAGTAACAACTCATCACAGCACCAAGCTATCTGTATCCAACACAGCTACTCTCTAATCCTCTACCCTAATCAGTTCAAAGCTTCAAACTTTACTCTCTTCCTTGAAGTTCATTCTTCAAGAATTCATGTCCTGCCTTTTGACCTTCCTCACTCCTCCAAGTAAAAAAAAACAAGATTTGATTGACATAACCCTTGAGGATTGAGAAAGAACACTGACCCCCCTTTTTTCCCTTGATACAATAATAAGGCATTATTGTGTAGGAACTCGATGTGGTAACTGGAATCCCCATTAAGCATAACTATATATAAAGCTTCATTCTTTAAAGGACACTTTAGTTAAGGGCTGATTTCAAACACATACAAAGTACATGAGGCTTCAGGAGACTGCTGACCTTGATTCCCGGCTGTTAAACTCTGTTCTGTTTAGATTTTTCCAATGTAAGTTGTCATACCTTCCGCCTCTGTTCCTACAATTAAATAAGCTCCTCTTTCAACAGGTGTTGTACTAGTGTTTTTTCCTAGTTGTGCTAGATCCTTTCAGTTTTTACACTTTTGATTAGTGACAGCTACATTAATCACTCAGAGGCATTGTTATTAATTTTGGAGAAGATACTGCAGAGAGCTGCTACAGTTATATTAATAACAGACAGTACATTGTCATATTTACTAACAGTGGCACAAATAACGACCATATATCCTTCTTCTTTAAAAAAATCGTCTTTACACGAAAACTCCTTCTATAATCATAAAAGGTACAAAGGACCATTTCCTTTATATGCAAGTAAGGTGCTGCAAACGTTAAAGGTTACATGAAAGTGCTGCAAACGTTAAGTCACTGGCTAAAAATTTTACAAATAAGGATAAACGGTTCGAAATACAGGACTAGAGAGAAATACTCCACACGCGTGGAACAACACCCTGACTACAGATACTCGAACGTATTTTGGATGAACTAGGTTTACCTTATCTATGGAACGAAACAAATGGTCCTGTTTTTGTGTAGATTGTGAATCAATAAACCTTTGAAGGGTCGCTTGTCTCATCAGCCCATTTCAATATCAAAAAATTAGTTAAGCGAAGCACCTAATCTTGAGGATTTCCTTTTTAATTTAAGATTATCTCTTTATATGCATTTCTTGTGAAAGGTATGAGACCGATGCCTATAAATATTTGAGAAATATCATTGGACACGAAAAGTGAAGGTGCCAGAGGTGTACTTGTCGTATATGTGACTCTCCTGATGAGGGGGTGTGTCATGTGTTACTTACGAGTATATGCCGTAAGTCTTCATCGATCCAAGGACTATTTTTAAGGAAGCAGATTCTATCCATATAGACGAACAAAAAAAATGAAAGAGACAGATGAAGAAGAATTTTCCATCACTAGAAAAGATAAAAGACTAATTTTATTCTTTTGGTATTTCTGGGTATGGTTTGATTAATCGACTTCCTCTAGTATATGGAAGTTAATAATTTAATTCACGTGTATGTCTTGCAGCCAGTTGTAGTGTGATTATTTTCTGTTTATGACTTAAAAGCTATGAATTACAATATTATTACTCTCCTGAATAAACAAACCAAGTAATAAAAATGGCAGCACTATAATTTAAGAAGTTCAAGCAGACGCAGTAAAATTTTCAGTGTTTTGGCTTATAGGATATGCCCGCTGAAAAATGGTATATTTAATTGTAGTAGCAGAGATCATGGTTCTGACAATTTAATGGTAAAACCTAATCTTAGCAGTCTTTGATCGTAATGGGTTTGTTTGAAGGTAAGTCTCTAAGCCCCTATGCCGAGCGCTTTTTTTACCGAGGGTTTCTTAGAGGTGTACAAAATAATATTGCGGCTTACAGATCGGTCGGTAAAAAAAGCGCTTGGCAAAACAGACGCCGACGGCAGGAATGCACCGTAGGCGTTTATTTAAACGCCTACGCTGAGACGGTGGCCTATGGAACTAAATATATTCTTAAACAGTTTGCGTTTTTTACTGCTGATGAGATAGTGTTTTTTTTTATCTGGGAAGGGAGAGGGCAATTGTACAAAAAATAATCCTGGATAATATGATTAGGAAATGCTCAGAAATTCAAGGAATTTTGAAGCATCAGGGGGTTGGGCCTAAATTACCCCCTGTCTTCGACCCTAAACAAATCAAAGCCAATTTACCATAAATAAAAAAGAGAGCTAATCCAATTTATTTGTCCTTAACTAAATATTTTTTAACACAATTTGAATTCATGTACAGTAAGAAAATTTCTACCGACGGGTTCTACTGGTTTAAAAGGTAAAAAAAAAACACCAAGTGTGTCTTGGGCCTAAAACTTTATGACTGTTTCTGTACGCTTTAAAGCTTCATGCTCAGATAAAAAAATATCTTATTAATTATGAGAACACAGTGTTTTTCATACAACTAATGTACGTTATCGATACTCGAATCTGCTCTATTGATTATTTTCAAGAGACCGCTATGTAGAAATGAAATGCAAAGAGTAGTTTTTATTGCGTTTACGATATTTAAACTGTTGTTTCTTGGAGTTTAGGGGGGGGAAGGTACCTAGGTTAGGTTAAGTATTTAATATATGGTATGCTTTACCCCCCTCTCCCCTAATGTGCAAATATATAGCCCAAATTTGTTTTATAAAGAAAATAATATATACGGCATTGGACTTTACAGTCCCTACCAGCGGTGCTGATCTCCGTTTCTTGGCCCTTCAGCCAGGAAGTGCAATGGGGGGGTTGGGGGCCAACCATCCTACGCTTTCGCACACCCTTCCTGTTTACGTTCCCCAGATTTCTCCAGGTACCCATTTAGAGCTGGATCAACTCTGATTGAGCTTACAGAGTCACACCACTGACACCCGTCCGAAACCAAATAGTTGGATACACTAGGATTCGAACCCTATCCCTCTCGGACAAAGAATCTTAAATCCAGCGCACCAATTTGTTTTTAAACTATTATATACTCGTCCTATTTTATTCTATTTCATTAGCATTAACCTAACTTGACTTTTTAGAAGTGCCCGTATAATGCACCAGTAACTAAGGAATAAAAGTAATTGATATAGCCTACTGAGTTTAAATTTGTCACATATCAAAATAAGAGACGGAATGCCTACTAGTACTGGATTTCACCAAACAATGCATTGTGGTTATTTGTTCTATACGGAAAAAGGGTACTATTTTTATTATGGGGGGGGGGGGCTGGCTCCTCAAGGTACACAGCGCTTAACCAAGATATTGGGGAAAGACGTTTCAAACCTACCCCTCTCCCAAATTCTGTCTTGATGGTGAATCTTGGTCGATTTATTTGATGTTTTATGGATTTTGTCAGTGAGAATGAAAAAACAGGAACTTTGTCACATTTATGTCTGTTTTCATGGATGGTTATGTGTGTTGGTCGATTTATGTCTGTTTTTATGGATGGTTATGTGTGTTGATTATTTGATGGTTTTATGGATTTTGTCAGTGAGAATGGAAAAACAGGAACTTTGTCACTTCCTTCTTGTTGTTGTTCAAGCCAGATGTTATGAGTTTCCGGGAAACAGTATTTGTTATTGTTGTTCAAGCCAAATGTTGTGAGTTTCCATGGTAACAGTTAGATCCCCCATTCTCAGCCAATCAGAGGGCTTTGTTTACATAGCAATTTGACCTTGAGATTTCGTATATAACGGGCATGCAATGTGATTCAATTATCAGAAAGTATTGTGACACAATGGATAGAACAATTGACATAATTGATGAGCTTGAGGCCTTGGCAGCCGCAATTAGCAATGTAAGTACATTTTTATTTTCAAAGGAATTTTCCTTGGTCACCCTCCAGTATATTCAGCTAAAACGTAAATATATTCCTTTACCCTCAACCCCCCCCCAAAAAAAAACCATACTTAATGCAAAACGTAAATATATTCCTATACCCTCAACCCCCCCTCCCAAACCATGCAATCTTTATAGTCACTAGAAAACGTGAATATATTCCTTTACCCTCAAAACCTAACCATCGCAATAGAAATACCTTTTCGTTAAATTCCTTCCTTCTATATTTCCAGCTAAAGCGACCACTGACTTCTGTCAATTTTTAATGAAAATCTCGTTCTGCTTTGACACAATCTCTAGCACGAGGCCTATTATTAGCTGACACCCTTTCCGGTTTACAAACGTGGTCAACGGAACTATTCTTCCGTCAAAATTAAAACACAATGATGCAATAATTAAGCTAGGCCTACACAACCAGTATGGAAGTAGAGAAACAAGTTATTTTCGAATTAGGGTCTAACAATACCCCCCCCCATTGTCTTACAATCCCAAATTCTCGCAAAAAGAAATACCATTTCGATAAATTCCTTCCCTCTATATTTCCAGCTAAATCCCCCCCCCCACTCTAATACAAACATCACTTTGCAATCTTTATACTCAATACAAAACGTAAATATATTCCTTTACCCTCAACCCCCCCCCAACAAACCATACTCAATGCAAAACGTAAATATATTCTTTTACCCTCAAATACCTTTTCGATAGAAATAATTTTTCGGTAAATTTGGCCTTTCTGTAAGCCTTATCAACTTCTGCCTATCTCTTAACTATTAACCCGCTATGTTTTGACATAAGGTTCCAGTATGAAGCTATAATTAGCTTGTCATCCCCTCTTCCGGTGTGTTCACGCTATCGGTCTAGCCAAAGGGTTTGTTTTGGTTGTCAAATTAAAACGATTTTAAGCAATAATTAGATTGTGGATTCGTAGCCTGTATAGAAGTAGAGAAACAGATTATTTTCAAATTAAGACTAACAATATATTTAGAACATTACGTAAAAGGAGGGAGGGCAATACATCGCTTCTAACAGCTTCGCTGTAAAGTGCCTTACGTAAAAGGAAGGGGGGCAATACATCGCTTCTAACAGCTTCGCTGTAAAGTAAATTACGTAAAAGTAAGGGAGGATTCTGTGTGTAGACATGTACACCCATTGACAAGAAAACTAATGTGTAAATATATGCATTGTGTCTCTAGCCATGTTTTTAATTTTTTTCAAGCTTTCAATAAAGTTTCTTTTATATTCCCGGATGTGAATCCAGGATTTTTGTTGGGGGAGGGGGTTAGCGCTTTTATTAGTGACAAAATAGAGAAGATAATTGTTTCTTCGTCATTTAGCGATTTTGGCTATAACATTTGAATAAAAGGTAGTAAGATATGCCTTTCGCTTGAATAAAACGCATGATTAACTCAATGAGAGGGTAGACATAAAGTGGGTTAATTTTCCTAAATTTAGGGGGGGATATGGGTTTTTTGCTTTACTAAAATGAGATAAATACTTTTCTAAACAAAATTATAGTTAATAACCTTCTTTCTGTAAAAAGGGGGAAATTATTTTAATACTAATTTTTCTTCTCTTCTTTAAGGCAAATTATGAAGAATTTGCGGACCCTACATTGATGAGACCTATGGCTGGCGCAAATAGCGAAGAATGCTCCTCGCCGCCACCCGCTAAGAAAGCGAGGGCCAATAATGCGCCCCCTGCGAAGGCTACTGTCATGCAATATGGTCGCTGGCCAAAACCCTCTAGCTCCACGCTACTTGACCCAATGCAACCTCTCAGAAAACCAAAGAGAGAGCGGGCGAATAGCTTCAATGCCGAAGCCCCACCTACGCAAGCTTTTTCAAGGGCCTCAGAAGCTGTCCCGACTGCACAGCCATATGATATTGCTGGCCCAGCTGCACAAGATCATGAGGTTACCCTCCAACACACGTTACCTGGACCATCTGGCACCCAAGCTCAGACGGATTATGCAAATGTAAGCATTTTTTTCCTACCTATCTATTTCTTCCAATGTTTTAGTCCTTTTCAATCCCAATATAAACTTATCGCAGCGAGATATTAACCACTATTACATATCTAAATGTATTTTTTAGCAAAGAAACCACTCTTTTCTCTGTTGCTATCGCTTCACATATACTTTAGATACCATTGAAACTCAAAATGCTATTCCGTTCAAAATTGAATATTATCTTGCTTTAATCTTTGACATAAGCTCTCCACACAAGCATATAAATAGATCTGTTTCATCCCCTTTTCCTGTTCTATCATTAGCGACGGTTAGGCCGCCAAGTCTAGGCTTTTCAATGCTTTTAACATAATTCTATTGTATTAGCTGTGAATTGTCTGCAAAATTAGGAAATTGGAATTCTATGTAAGAGCGAAACAAGTTATACCCCCAAAAATAATTGCTATTTATGACATTGCTGAAAAGGGGGGAGCCTAGTTGCCCTCGAATCTTTTTGGTCGCTTAAAAAGCGCACTAGAACGTTTAATTTCCATTCACATAGTTTTAAGAGATATTATTCCATTTGTCACATATTGGCGTTCTAATTTACACTGAATATTTCTATTTTAGTGAGGGGGAAAGCGAGTTAACGGTTCCAGCCTGGAACACTCGCGCGAGAATTAGAGAAAAATTTTGATGGGCATTATGTAAAGGGGACTGGGAAGAGCTGTGGGAGGCGCTGCATGAAGCGCCGCGGGCCCCGAGAAGCGACGCAGGGATGCGCCGCAGGCCAGGAAAGTGCCGCAGGATGCCCCCCGCAGGGGGTGCGCCGCGAAAAAAAAAATCCTATGTCATATCTTAGATTGTCTTAAGTTGAATTAACCAAATGCTTTTAAGCAATAATAATTTTAACAGTAGGGATGATTTGAAAATAAGCTATTTTTCATTTATAGGCTGGTGCATTGGTCCCATATTCGCCGTCCAGTGAAGAAGGGGAAGAAGAGGCAGCGGACTTTCAAGACAAAGAAACATGGGACGATATCATTGAAGTACCAGCTAATATTGATAAGTTTTTAGATGATTTTTTTAATGTAGAAGCTAGTACAGTTGAACTGGTAGACTTGAGCCCGAACACTTTGCAGCTTTTAGATGATTTCACTGGGAACCCTCCTCCTCCAGCCTCCGATACCCTAACGAGTCCACTTCAAACAACTGAAATGGAACATAGTCCGAATATTGTTGAACAACTTGGGGGAGGGGGTACATCTTTCCCCGATTTTCAATTATCCAACACAATATTAAATAATATAGTTGTTTTCACTGCAACATTTGGGGATCCTTTTAATACACTTATGGGGGGAAATTTTGTTTTTGATCCTGTAGACATTGTGCATGCCTATGTAGATAAAATTCGTGCACTACT
>JAQQPU010020144.1:0-15768 GCA_029168905.1 Artemia sp. Kazakhstan ARC1039
AAAAAAAAAACTAGAGATAAGCCTTTCTAAAACAACCGGTCGAATCAAACAGACTCTTACTATAGAGAAGATTTACCAGTGATAAATACATATAACTAAAACTAGTAACAACCAAACTAGAAACTATCAAGTAAGAGACAGGCCTTTCTAAAACAACCCGTCGAATCAAACAGACTGTTACTATTGAGGAGATTTATTACTACTCAATACATATAACTAAAACTAGAAACAACCAAACTACAGAAATCCTTTTTAAAACAACCAATTATACGTTCAAAACAAAGCGACTTATCGAATCGTCCATGCTCCAGAAATACTTGACCGCTATTTTTTTTATTGTTTATAATATTCTAATATTGGATTACGTTCAATACAAAGCGACCTTTCGAATCGCCCATGTTCCGGATAGACACTTGACCGCTATTATTTTTATGGCTTATAATATTGGAATACGTTCAACACAAAGCGACCTTTCGAATCACCCTTGTTACAGACCCATACTTGGCCACTACCAGTTCCATGGCTTACAATAGACCCAGACCTTACCAATATTATTTTTATGGTTTACAATATTCTAATATTGGAATACGTTCAATGCAAAGCGATCTTTCGAATGGCCCATGTTCCAGACTCATACTTGGCCACTACCATTTCTATGGCTTACAGTATTCTAATACTGGAATTAGTTCAATACAAAGCGACCTTTCGAATCGACCATGTTCCAGAATCACACTTGACCACTATCACTTTTATGGTTTACAACATGCAAATGGTGGAATGGCTTTAATACACAGTGCCCTTCCAAAGTGCTATGTTCCAGACTCTTATTTGACCACTACTATTTGAATGTTATAATAAATTCAATACAGACAAATAAAACTAAAAACAACCTTCCTAGAGACAGACCTTTCTAAAACAACTAATGAAATTATTCAGACTGTTTCTAGGGAGAAGATTTATCAAAAGAATTTACCTTGCCTAAGAGAATTAACCCCTACTAACTTACCCTAACTTGCCAAGTGAATTTATCATTGCTTTCAAAGAGCCTTTCAACAACAAACGAACTAAAATGATAAAAAAACAAGCTGGAGACACAGCACAAAGCTGTAAAAATTGGGGTTTCCATAAAGATTATGGAAAATCAGAAATTAATGAGCACCTAGGCACGGACCAGTAAAACAGTTAAAAAAAAAAAATCTTTCTAAAACAACCGAACAAATCAGCCCAATTTAGACTACAGAGATAATTTACTTTTTAAAGTCTAAAGAAAAATTGCCTATACTGTCCAGTTCGAGTCGCTTACGAACAATTTAATCCGAAGTTTTGAATAGAAAAAATTACCCAGGTTCAATATTCAAAAATTACCAAGGTAATTGCAATTGAAAAATTACCATGATTCAAAATTACTAAGGTTAACTAAAACAAGAAACAAACAAACTAAAGACAAATCTTTCTAAAACCACCAGATAAATCAACTAGACGTTCACTACAAAGGAAATTTACCCTTAAACTTGCCAAGAAAACTTGGCCGTACATTCAAGAGACCTTTCTAAAACGAACAATCAACCATATAGTTGCTACAGAGAAAATTTGCCAACGCTCAATATATACAACTTAAAGTAGAAAGGAAAGAGGTAACACTAGTTTGTTCGAGAGGGAAAATGTCCTAGTTTCCAATTCAAGATCAATAGCAGAGTCCTTGTGTTCAAGGACACAAACATAAAAACTACAACAAAAAGTTACTCCACTAGAATATTTTACTTTTAACTCGCCAATTCAATTATAAATAAAATGATAAAAATTCTTCGCACGCTATATTATAAAACCAACAATTTTCTTTTCCTTTCATATATCACCAAACACAGAAGGATTTAAGGACGGCTAAAAGTAGAAAGGAAAGAGGAAACAAAAAGTTTATAAAAGAGAGAAAATTCCCTAGCTTCTTTTCCTTTTGATCCAAGATCAATAACATAGCCCTTGGTTTTGAAGCCAAAAACATAAAAACAGAAATTCTTCGCACCATATATTACAAAATCCCGTAATTTTTCTCTTCCTTTCATATATCACCAAAACATAGAAGAATTTAGGGACAACTAAGAGAAGGAAGGAAGGAGAAAACAAAAATTTATGAAAGAGCGATAATGTCCTAGTTTGCTTTCGTATTGACCTATGATCAATAATGTAGTCCTTGGTTTTAAAGCCAGAAACATAAAAAAGAGAAATTCTTCACACCATATATTATAAAATCCAACATTTTCCTCTTTCACATATCTTCAAAACAAAGAAGGATTTAAGGACAACTAAAAGTAGGAAGAAAAGAGGAAAATGAAATTGTTCGACCCATCGTGGTTGCGGCGGACGATCCTCGGCCAATAGTAACCTAAAATTAATTGTTTTGAAACCGAATACGATCGAAATAATAAGAAAATCATAGAATGGCCATGACCGAAAACCCTGAACACGAAACTTACAGTTCCCTGACTTTAACAACAAGGGAAGTCACTATTTTGCATGGGTCCTCTTTCTTTTCTCTTTTTTTTCTCCTCTGCTAGCGGTGCACTGGACCCTCGTAGTGAGCAGTTTAAGGGCTCGATTTTAAAGAAAATTGTTATATCTAGTGTCTTTTGTGATTAACAAAACATAATATGTAAAACAAAAACAATTTTTTGACAAAAAGTCGCATCTCCGTATACAAAATGATAAATGAAGTCATAATCTTAGGTTACAACCATAAAATGACGTCATGGTAAAACTATATGTCTATTATAAAAGAATGACAGGCCAAGTCAGTGATAAAAGCTACCAAGAAAAGTTAAGAGATCTGTATATTACAAAACCTGACAATTTTCCTATTTCTTTCATTCTCTTGTGTCTTAACAAAATAGGGACTATAAAGCAGAATTTAATGAGAAAACAAAACTAATAACAGGGCAAGGAGATCAAACACAGTAACGCACAAAAACTGTAACGCACAAAAACTGTAACGCACAAAAACTGTAACGCACAAATTACAGTAAACGCACAGTTACAGTAAAATTACAGTAACGCACACAAACTGATTTGAGCAGACCAGTGTGAAGGCAACAGACTCATCTGGGCAACAAGCACTTTCCCAACAAACTCTATAAATTCTGTTTTTTCTATGCTGGGAGAGAAAAAGGAAACAAAAGTAGGAAATAGGAAATAGAAAAAGGAAACAGAATAGGAAAAAAAGAGTTAGGGAAGAAAATTACGCATCACAAAAAAAGTAGAAAATAAGGACATTTAAGTTGAAGGGTGAATACAGCAATTCTTTGGCAATTGAAAAAAAGCAAAAAATACTACTTTTCTCAAGAAATTTTTTTGAAAAGAAGTAGTTTTCTAATTATAGTACCGGCTAATTTTCCACAGCTCAATATTGATAGCCTGAAAAGAAATAAGAAAGCAAAACATATCTAGAAGGAAAAGAGTCTTAGCTTTCTTCTTAATTGATCCAAAAAATTAGAATTTGAAAAATTGAACTGAAATTATAAAGTTGAAATTTGATACGCCATCTCTGATTTCCAAATCTGCTTTTGAAAAAAAATACCTCTTTTCCGGCTCCAATAGGCCGAATCAATGACGGATCACTGGACAGCTTTAGGCGCACGAGTCCCCCGCCCCCAAAAGGTCAAAATTTGCACTTACTACAGGGATAAAAGGGCGTAAAATACTGCTGGGGAAGCCGAATTTATATCGGTGCCTTTCTCCCGCAACGTTAATTCTGAACCCGCCCTTGGGCCGAACACATTTCTTTTATATTAGGCCCTTCTTGGCCCAGGGAACTAAGACTTTAAGCTTTAAACTCATTGAGGGTAAAAAATAAGTTTCTCTTCTGGGCAATTTTTGGGAAACTTTCGAACCGTTTGGAAAAAAATCGTAGACCCTTTTATTAACCCTTATTTTGGAAGGGGGCCGACTTAATGGCAAATTCCAAGATCTAATGCCCTTTTAATGTGACGCCCAAATAGCCATTTGCCACCGAACTAGCCAACTAGCCATTTTATCAGTACATTCGTGACAATCGTTTAGTTTTAATATGGCACGCACTTTTACTAATCTTCCTTTTAAATCGATTATCCTAAAAACCCCTCAAATACTCTTAGTAGAGTGCAAGTTGTCCTTTGCTGAAAATGAAGCTTATCTGGAAAATTCTTTCTTTTTTAATTATATAACATGAAAAGAAGCAAAACGTCCATACGCTGCCGCGGACGTTGCCACGCTTAAAGGTCATATTTGACACTTTCATACTTCTGAAAAAAATTAAAAAACTGTTTGCTCAGCTGTTCTCAAGGGGAAGATCAGCAGGGCAATGTATGTTCAGTAACACTTTGATCCTCCAGGTCTACATTACCCTACTGATATTCCCTTTGAGAACAGCTTAACAAACACACTTTGGCAATTTTCCCAGATGTGTGAAATTGCAGATATGGTCATTAGGCATAAAAGCAACAATATGTTGTTTTTTATATAAGTAAATTTGTGGTCATCAGCTTAGTTTTGCTAGTTTAAGGTGGCACTAATTTTCACCAAGGTTTATTCCATTTAAATATATTCCTTTAAAGCACGTATAAACAGATGAATCATTTATTGATTAACCAATTCAAAACATTGTACTAACACACTAAACAGACTGCTTCAAATTTTAATAAAATAATAAAATAACTTTAATATAAAATATAATAATTTCAATATAATAATAATTAATATTCACTTAAGACGTTTTATTTAGGAACCAATTTTCAATATATTTGGAATAAAAAGGAGAAGTTTTGACAAAAAAAAGAGACATTTTAAAATAGTAAAATTAAGTCACGATTGTTTTTAGTTATAAAAATAAGTGTTTTCAAATTCCCGTAGCTCTGAACACTAAAAAGCAAATAAAACAAATAAATTAATATAAATTAAATAGAACATCTTAATATAAATTAATATAAATTAAATAGAACATCTTGTTTAAAAGTCAATGTAGTTTTCAGTGAAGCAAAAATGACACTAATGTTTAGAGGGGATTAAGAGAGGGGGATGTATACCGTACTGATTTTTTGCGCTTTAACTTCATTTAGGGTTTGAATTTATATTTAGTTAAATTTCTATTCAACCCTACAGTAAAAACACGTTTAAACTCTTAAGAAAAGTATGAATAAACCCTAATATATAAATGAGAACCCAAACCTTAACCTCCCTCCTCCCGGTCTTTACGTAGAAGTTTAGTTGGTTTTTTGAACTGAATAATCTAATTAATTAAAAACGAAACCAAAATGAGCACATTCAGCATGAAAATATGCAAAATGTGGTGTGTATTACACATTATTAAATTAGGATATGCTAAGATTGTTGCCAATAGAGGTAAATATAATAAACTCGCGTTAGCCAAGCTCTACTCAACTTTTTGTGATCATTCAATTCTTTTTGCTTCTGGAATTTTTCTCCTTCTGAAGAAAACTGAGTTAAAAAGAATCCGGATTAATTATTTTAGATTTTGTAAATTTTTGTTGTTTCTTCCACCTTGGACCAAAAACCGGGTAATTATTAATAAATTTCTTGTTCCCAATATTACTGAAAAACTGGAAGCACTACACAGAAAACTTTCAAATACTGCTTGTATCCGTTTTTCTCTGCACCATCACCTTATCAGGTTTTTTCAGTCGTAAGTTATTTTTCTTTTTCTTTTATTTGTTTAGTTGTTTTTCTCTGTTTGGTCATTCTACAATTTAGATTTGTAAAGAGTGAGTAAAAATCCAATAATGATAATATTAATGCCTGCTTATTAGATTCTGCATGTTGTCAGTTTTTTTTTTTTTTTTTTTTTTTTTTTTTTTTTTTTTTTTTTTTTTTCTCTTTTCCTCTTTTCCCCCTCCTTTCACGTTATTATTTTTTTTTTCTTCTTCTTTTTTTTTTGCTCTCGTTTCTTTTAAATTATTATGTGTTACGCTGTAATTTGTCAATTTTTGATTTATATATTGTCTTGTGTCGCATTTTTTTGTGTTTTTCCTCGTGATACTCCACGTATTATACCTTTGTATAGTGTGGGTTAAAAATAAATAATAATAATAATTACTTAATACAATCCCAAGAAGCGATGTGTTCTTTCCAATGATGACTAACGTTCTTTCCACTGATTTAAAATCAGGAAGCAACTTTTTAAATTTTTGAAAGACGTGTCAATTCCCACAATCTTTCAAGAGAAATTTCAACGGCTTTCCAATCCTCAAACGACTTTCAACAAACAATCTTAAATGTTTCTGCCCGAGGGGGGAAATTCGATTTTCAGTAAAGCAAAAATGGCATCCTAATCTTTAGCGGGGATTCAGAGATGAGAAGGGGCTGTACCCCACTTATTTATTGTGCTTTCAAATCATTTAGAGCTTGCTTTATATTGCGTCAAATTTCTATTAAACACAACAGTAAAGATACCTTTAAACTCTTAAGACAACTACGAATGAACCATAATATATGAGTCAGAATCCATGCTTTGCCCCCCCCCCGTCTTTATACTGAAGTATAAAATGGCTTTTTGAACTGAACAGTCTAACTAGTAAAACAATGATACTAAATGGGCATATATGGCATGTAAATATACCATTTCATCCTTCGTAATATTTTTATTCGTTTTACGTTTTGCTACTTATGAGTTAATTTTTGTTCGCTTAAGTTGAAATATCACTCTTTACTTAAAAAAAAAACAACAACTCCAAAACAAAATTGCAAAAAGGCGATGTGTATTAACATTCTTTGCACAGGTTTCAAATTAGAAAGCAATTTCCTAAATTTTGAGAGACATGTCAATTCCCACTACCTTTCAAGAGAAATTTCAACGGATTTCCATTATCCAAACGACTTTCAACAAAAGATCTTAAATGTTTTTTCTCGAGGGGGAAATTCGATTTTCAGTAAAGAAAAATGGCACCCTAGTCTTTATCGGGATTCAGAGATAGAAAGGTACTGTGCCACACTTATTTATTGAACTTTAAAGCCAATAAGAGTTTGACCTTGCATTTGGTGCATTAGAAGTGCATTTGAAGTTAGAAGCACAATTAGAAGTGCAATAGAAGTGCATTCGGTTGAATTTCCATTTAACACGACAGTAAAAACACCCTTAAACTCTAACGAAAAGTATGAATAAACTCCAATACATGAATGACAGCCAACCGCCCTCCTAGTCTTAGCGAGTAAGTTTAAACTGCCTTTTTGAACTGAACAATCTAACTTATTAAACAACGAACCTAAATGAGTACATTCAGCAATTAAGTGTAATTTACATCCTTCGTAATTTATTTGTTTTTTTGTATTTATTCGTTTTTGATTCATTTTAAGTTTCACTTCCTATATAAGTTAATTTATGCTCGCTTAAGTTTAAATATCACTCTTTACTTTCGTTCGAAACACTCAATTACTTAATACAATCGCAAAAAGGGATGGGTATTAACGTTCTTTCCACAGATTTAAAATCAGGAAGCAGTTTTCTAAATTTTGAGAGACGTAACAATTCCTACCTTTCAAGAGGAATTTGGACAGCTTTCCAATTCCCAAACGACTTTCAACATACAGCCTTAAATGCTTTTTGCCGCAGAGGGGGAAAAGTAAAAGGAAGAAATACAAAAATGAACACGACAATAATACCACGACGACATTGAATTAAGCTAGAAGCTTTTCTAATAATTCTAAAGAGTTGACTCTATTCAAATCGAAAGTCGTTCAAATATTTTAAGCAAGGCATTAAAGTATATGAATTTTAATAGGAACCAGCCCTTTCAGGATTAAATATTTCCTCGAATTAGACGCTGTGAAGGAATTTTTAATAGAACTTAATGTTTCAATTTTTTATTTTGTTTTATCTAATTATGATTAAATGAAAAACATAAGGAAATAATAATGAAAAAATTTGTTTAAATAAAAAAATATATTTAATTTTATCAATTAGCTACTTTTTAATCTTGCAAATTTTAATAGAAATCAGTGCTTTCTGGATTAATCGTCTCCTTAAATTAGACACTTTAAATACATGTATATCCGCCTTTACTTCCAAAATGTACAACAGTAGGAGGAATTTAGATCATTTTTCCAAGAGATAGAGGTGGTCTTGAAGCTTTTTCGTTTAAATTCAAATTTTTAAGTTTTCCCTTGATGAAGACACTCGACGAACCTTGGGGGATTTTCAACCACCCACCTATGCCGAACTAAGGGTCATTCAGCCGTTATTTTCATTTAAGGTTAAATCAAGTGAAGCGATAAACTACTATACATTTTAATAAGAACCATTAAATTTCCATTAATTTCCATAAATATCCATAGGAACCATTAATAGGAAATATTTCTGGATTAAATATTTCCTTTAGACACTGTAAGCCCACATCTACCTACCCTTAGGTCTAAAATGTACGACCTTTGAAGGGGAGGGGATTATATTATCTTTCCGAAAGAGAGGGGCTGTTCAGTGCCATAAAGTTTTCAAGGTCAAATTTCTTGACTGCCCCTGGCTGAAGTTCCTCAAACAACCCTTGGTGTGTGTGTGGGGGGGGGGGGTCTCGAAATATCCCTCTCCAACTGTATGAAATTCAGGGTCTGAGGATAGAGTGTTCAGGACTAAATTTTCCACAAGAAGCTAACCCTCGAAACATTAACATTTACACATTTGGATTAAAAACAGTATTTCTTGTAAACATTGGGCATAGCTTTTTTCTAAGTGATTTTACCAAATTCCTTCTGGACTGATCTTAGTACTTTCTCGTGAATTTAGATATGAATAGACGGTTTTCATAGAAAAAGAAGATAGAACTAAAGATAAAAAAGAAACAAACTAAAATTGAAAAAAATTTATCTTTCATTTTCTCATTTTTTCTTTGATTATTGTTCTTTGACTTTATATCTACTGTTTAGAAAAATCCACCTAATTACAAGGCTGTTGCTGCTACTAAGAAAAACTGCCAAGCTGTACGATAAATTTGGATTTTTCTAAATCAATAAATTGCTTGACAAGGCAACTAAAATTACAAAAGTAAGCAAATAATCCGCCATAAAAAGCAAGTATTGCTCAAGCGTGAACATCTGTGCGAGCTAAGAGTAAGAGTTTGCTAAGTTTGCTCAGCTAAGTTTTTGAGCTTTACGTTTATTAAGAGCAATTAAAAAGCTGCCCTCGTTCGACAAAATCAAAGAATCAGGGGTTCAGGATAAATGATTAGCTGTAATTAAAACAATTGATAATTTAATTAATTTAATTATTTTCAATTTAGTTTAATTAATTTAATCTAATTAACTTTGTAAATTGATTTAATTTTATTTTAAATTAAAATTGGTAACTTAACTGGTAGCTTAATTGATACCTTAGTTAATACCCATTAAAATATGTATTTATAGGCAGGTACGTTGTATCAGCATAATGTTTTTTTGCTCTAAGTAGGATTTCAGATTAATCTTGCGTTGAGGGCCCCTTAACATCTCAATGAAAAAGGTTCTTCTCTTTCTCAGTTTAAGTTGCAACTTTATGGGAGGGGGGAAAGCAGTGGAACTTTGAAGAGAATGGGGAGGGGGAGCTTGTGCAGCTGTGTTGTCCTCAGGTGGCTTGGTGCTGCGATGAGTTGTTGTTAGTAGTAGTAAATGATTATTCATGCACAAGGATACAAGAGACCGTTATTGGAAAGCTTTAAGAAAACATAACAAACCTGCTATCCCTTTTGGTGATTGTAAAGTAGGTTGAACAACCGCAACTGATTTATGAGCAACGTGGCCGTTGAGTCGTCCATGGCTTAGATTGTAACTAGTTTTAGGGGAAGTTGGCATCAGCTTGAAGGCACTACCCGCTGACTGAAAATTGTGACTTCCTGATGAGAAATAGCCAGAACCCACATGGTCAGGGTAGTCTCTGCTCCCATCATCAAAGCGAAGGCCTTGCCTTAAGAAAAAATGGGCCGGAGTTATTCAAAGCTATGTCACCTGACATATGTTTGTCAGCAGTCACGTGTGAATTTTTCAACAAACTGATGAAATAATTTTCATCTGTTTGTCAGCAAACTGATGAGAGAATTTTCAATTCTTTTACGGTTTTTATTCTCTCTCATAGTTTATTTTGTCATATTGTTGAATTTGCCAATGTCATATTGTCGATGTCATACTAGTTTGTCATATTCTCATATTTATAAAATTTAGTGCTGTACAAGAAAGAATAATAGAATTTCTACTGTTATTTCCCACATGACTGGATGATGTTGGGGGTAGCAGACTGCTGGAAGAATTTTTCTTCTTTTCATATTTGTATTCTCTTTTAAGGTAAGTTTTGTCATACTGTAAAATTTGTTAATGTTAAATTATTTTTTTATACAGTCATATTGTCATATTTGTCAAATGTCGTTTCTACAAGAAAGAATAAAAGAATTTCTGTTATTTTCACTGAATATATAAACTGAAAGTGACAGACTGACGGAAGAATGTTTTATTCTCTTTGTTTCTTATTCTCTCTAATAGTATATTTTATCATATTGTCAGTTCACCAGTATCATATTGTCTATGTTATTTTATTTGTCACATTTGTCAAATTCCATTTGTACAAAAAAAGAATAAAAATAATTTTAAACTTTATTTTCGCTGGACACATTTGGATGGTGTTGATGGGTGGCAGCAGACTGATGGAAGAATGTTCTATTCTTTTTTAATCTCTTTTCTGGTTTGTTCTGTCACGAATTACCAGTGTCTTTACCAGGGGCATAATTTCATCAAAATCCTGGGGGGGGGATTTGGAGCCGATTTTCCCAAATCAAGTGAAAATGACCAAGTGAAAAATAAAAAATCAGCCATACAGAATCATAAAGGCAAAGGTACACTAAAGGAAACCGATCTGTTTCTATGGAGGCTTGAATTAAGTAGGCCTATCTTAATTTTGACAAAATTTTTGAAGACGGTAAATTTAAGCTGGGGGTAGTTGCGTCCCTACCGCATAGCAAATTACGCCCCTGGGGTTTTTGTGTTATGTCTTCTAATCATGTTTTACTATGCCGGGCTCTGTAAATTCGCTTCTCTGCTAGGACCTGGATTTTATTTTCTAATGAACATTTATTTCAGAATAAAAGAGCCCCAAGCTTCAAGTACCATAGACAGTGAATATAAAATCTGATAGTTTGAATTGATCAAGCATATGCAGTCAAGGCCATACCCAAGCGGGGGTGGGATTGGGAGGGGGGAGGAAACGTAACAAAAATGGATATAAACACAATTTTTATGCGTTTTTTGAGTTTTTTTTGTGTAACCCCCCCCCCGAAAAAAAATCTTTGAGTAAACCCATCCACTCCCGAAAAAAATCCAGGGTACGGCCTTGTATGCAGTTATGCAGTTTTTGGTAGCAAGCGGCACAAAATTAAAAAAAAAATACGGGGGTGAAAAAAAAAGCAAAACATAAGCTCACAGATTTGGGGCTAAACAGATTAATAGAGTTTTGCTTTCTTTTGAACGTCTAACGGCGTTGTAAAACTTAAGTAATCAGTTTTGCCTATTTATTTTCACAGTTCAACGTGACAACACTAACGAAAATTTGGCACTGACCTAAAAGCTGCATAATTTTGAAGCAAGCAGGAGACAAAATCGTAGTTTTCAGACAAAAGGATTACAGGGGCAAAATATTTTTATTTTGATGCCCTTCGTGCTTCAAAGCACATTAAAGACAGATACAAATAGATTACCCAAGGAACATCTAACCAGCGTTGCCAACACTTTGAAATAAACTGTGCAAGTTTTCCAACTAAATTTGTACCAAAACAGCTTAATTTGTACCGCCCGAACAGCAGGTTAATAATTTACCGTACCAAGACGGAAATTTTCAATAAGTTAATACGAAAACAGATATCCGAGTCAGAAATGATCAAATAAAACCAAAACGTGCTGAAAAAATTATGTTGTACCAAAATGTTTCCCAATGTGCCGAATTGTACCGGACCTCTAAATTATACCAAAAACGGTACAAATGTACCGCGTTGGCAACGCTGCACTTAACCTTTAAATTTAATATAGGCAAATCATATAGGATACGATTGTGCTTGATGGTCAACTTATACACTCCGTAGCGCCAATAAAGAGACTTAGTCCATAAATACCACTCAGACTGAGGAAGGATTAGAGATTAAATTCCAGCCAAGCATCAGGCTTCATCCAGTTTTAAGGCGAAGATGGATGCTAGATAATCATCATTTCTAAGAATACAAGGTCCCTTAAGGAAACCCTAGACGGTCAATCATTTTGATCAAAAGTTTCTGTCAATCAATTGATGTTTGCTCCAATTAACCTTCAATAGACCCTTCAATCTCGATCAAAGCTGATCTAACACACTGCTTTTGGTCAAAATGATTGAATCATTCAAACTTTCTATCAATCACCGTCAACACTTGACTCAAGCGTCAAGCAGGTTCCTAGACGGTCAATCATGATTGAGTCAATCGATTGGGGGAAGCTTTTGATCAAAATGATTGACCGTCTAGGGCTTCCTTTACTATCAGAAAATATTTGAGGCTAAACCGGATTCCGAAAGGGCTTTAAAAAATATTATAGTAGGTAAATACAGTTCGAACACTTAGGGTGGATTATATAAAATTCGTTAATAATGTCGTCTTCAGATTTATGTGGTAGTCTGTTCATTTCGCTTTTAAAAAGTACGAATTTTTCATGTCCTGTGGCTTTGTTAGTCGAATGTTAAGGACGTTGATAATGTTAACAAGCGTTTTTTAAACCACTATACACTTTTTGTGGTTTAGCGGCAGCCGTCTCCCGTACCTCCGCTCTTTGCGTTATAGTCTTCTAGTGTTTTGTAGCGTAAGGTTGTGTTTGAGCTGTCGTTCCTAAAACACCGAGACAAAAGCTCAAACTTTAACGTAAAGAGCAAGGGACTCAGGAGGGAGCAGCCCTCCCCTAATTACCAAACCCATTTCTGTTCGTTTTAGTTTTAATATCCTCCGTACTTGTTTTTTAACAAGTTAAAACAAAAAAATTTTTTCACATTTAATGTCTGATTGTTTCTCTAATCATGCCCATCCAAGATAGCCTATCCATCATGCCCAGTTTATCCAAGAGGTAATGGGGCTACTGCCCCCATAGAGCTTTTACTGCTTGCTTTTTAAATATATAAATCAGTACTTTTCAATTGGTTAGAAAAGTCCTAGATTGGCAGCGTAAAAATTATTAACTATCCTTATTAAGTCATTTTGAGGAAATAATAGAACCTTTTACAATTAAATAAAAAAAGTTTTTTTTCAACTGACAGGAAGGAGAAACATTAAAATTAAAAAGAACAGAAATTATTTACGTATATGAGGGAGGGGGGTGTTTACTAAAACTTCGCTTTTTACGATGAAGTTTGGCTTTTTTCTAAAGATTTAAGAATGACTCCTGAAACACAAGGGCCGTTTTATAAGAATGATTTTTTTTTCAATTTGTTTTTCAAATAGCTATTGAACCTTTTGACAACAAAAAAAAATCAAATTTTACTCCATGTCGCTGGGTTTGGCAAGTACTCATAGATCCGATTCCCTGATAAATCGTTCATGTATGATCATAGGCAGCGCTAAAGAACGATGTGGGCACAATGTAGTATTTTTTATTTTTTCGTTCTCCATACCGGGCACTTCGTATCGAAGGAGTTGTCGTAGAAACTTCGAAAAGGGCTTATTCAATTGGAAATTGGAGTGGCTAGTACCCTTTTGAATAGTCGAAAGTGATTGGAGGGGATCTAGCCCCCCCCAGGCCCATCATTCTCCCGAACACAACCAATCAAAATTTTGAGATAGCCATTTTGTTCAGTGTACTTGATTTCCAGATAGAAAATATGTTTTTGAGGAGGACACCCCCCCCCAACCCTCGAGGCAAGGGTTTTAAGTTATGCCCTGAGGGCATATAAGGACGATGTTGGCACAATATATCATTTTTTTTCTTTAGAGCAGGGCACTTCGTATCGAAGAAGTTGTCGTAGAAACTTCGAAAAGGGCTCATTCAATTGGAAATTGGAGTGGCTTGTGCCCTTTTTAATAGTCGAAAGTGATTGGAGGACAACTACCCCCCCCCCCCACACCCATCATTCCCCCAAACACATCCCATTCAAATTTTGAGATAACCATTTTGTTCAGCGTATTTGATTTCCCGATCAAAAATACGTTTTTGAGGAGGACACTCCCCCACAGCCATCAGGGCAAGGGTTGTAAGTTATGCCCTGGGGGCATATAAGGTTTTTACAGAAGGCGTTATCGTAGAAACTTCAAAAAAGGCTCATTCGATTGGAAATTCAAAGGGCTATCGCACTTTTTAATAGTCGAAATAAATTGGAGGGCAACTACCCCCCCCCCCCCCCCGACCCCCCTCACTCCCCCAAACACATCCAATCAAAATTTGATATAGCTATTATGTTCAGCGTAGTTGATTTCCATATAGATAATATGTTTTTGAGGAGGACACTCCCCCACAACCCTCGGGGCAAGGGTTTTAAGTTATGTTCTGAGGGCATATAACAACGATATTGGTACAATGTTCAGTTATTGTTTTTTTCCTTTAGAGCAGGGCACTTCGTATCGAAGAATTCGTCGTAGAAACTTTGAAAAGGGCTCATTCTATTGGAAATTGGAGTGGCTTGTGCCCTTTTTAATAGTCGAAAGTGATTGTAAGGCAACTAACACCCCTTCCACGCCCACCATTTCCCGAAACATGTCCAATCAAAATTTTGAGATAGCCATTTTGTTCAGCGTAGTTGCTTCCCAAATAGAAATTATGTTTTTGAGGAGGACACTCCCCCACAGCCTTCAGGGCAAGGGTTTAAGTTATGCCCTGGGGGCATATAAGGTTTTAATAGAAGGCATTGTCGTAGAAACTTCAAAAAAGGCTCATTCGATTGGAAATTCAAAGGGCTAGTGCCCTTTTTAATGGTCAAAAGTGATTGGAGGGCAACTAGCCCTCCCCCCACGCCCATCATTCCCCAAAACACATCCAATCAAAATTTTGAGATGGCCATTTTGTTCAGCGTAGTTGATTTCCAGATAGAAAATACGTTTCTGAGGAGGACACTCCCCCACAGCCTTCAGGGCAAGGGTTGTAAGTTATGCCCTGAGGGGCATATAAGGTTTTATAGAAGGCGTTGTCGTAGAAACTTCAAAAAAGACTCATTCGATAGGAAATTCAAAGGGCTAGTGCCCTTTTTAATAGTCGAAAGTGATTGGAGGGCAACTAACCCCCCTCTCACGCCCACCTTTTCCCCAAACACATCCAATCAAAATTTTGAGATAGCCAGTTTATTCAACGTAGTTTTAAGTTCTGTAAATTAGATTTTTGAGGATGACAACCCCCTCAAAGCCCTCAGGGAAAGGGTTGTAAGTTATGCCCTGGGGGAATATAAGGTTTTATAGAACCCGTTGTCGTAGGAACTTCAAAAAGGGCTTATTCGATTAGAAATTGAAATGGCTAGTGCCCTTTTTAATAGTCGAAAGTAATTGGAAGGCAACTAACACCCATTCCACGCCTACCATTTCCCCAAACCCATCTAATCAAAATTTTGAAATAGTCATTTTGTTCCAAGCAGTTTAAAGTTCAGGAAATTATACCTTTGAGCAGGACAATCCCCCCCAAGTCTTTAGGGCAAGGGTTATAAGTTATGCCCTGGAGGCATATAAGGTTTTATAGAAGGCATTGTCGTAAAAACTTCAAAAAAGGCTCATTCGATTGGAAATTCAAAGGGCTAGTGCCCTTTTTAATAGTCAAAAGTGATTGGAGGGCAACTAGCCCCCCCCCCCC
>JAQQPU010020145.1:0-15767 GCA_029168905.1 Artemia sp. Kazakhstan ARC1039
AATTCTCTTTGGAAATGCAAGGACATTAATTAACTTGACGTCATCTGTCAGACATTAATTAACTGTTTCCGGGAACCCCATAACATCTGGCTCGAATAACAATAACAAATACTATTTCTGGATCATAACATCTGCCTCGAACAGGAAGGAAGTGTCATTAACTTTGCCTCGAACGACAACAACATTGACCCCATTAACCACGTGTTCTCTCTAATTACTCTGTTCAAAACAACAACAACATTGACCTTAGCATTTTGCCTCGGAAACAATAACAACATTGACCTTGGCATTCGCTGAGGGCGTGCCAAAAACACACCTGGAGAAAGAGGTCATTGACCGATTACGCAATCATTCTCACTAATGACTCTATGCCCATATATGGTGTGCTCGTAGGAGTAGCACCCCCATCTCTACTGATGATGAGCGGTTGGCCCCTAGTTTGCCTAAAATAGGAGTACGCGGCGATTTATTTGAGGAGATGCCTCTTCTCCTAGATATATCAATAAATGATGAACCTGAGCTTGAAATTGAATGTATACCACCCCCTCTGCTAGACATAGTGGTAGGGGAGGATGAAGACATAGATATTCTGATAATTGAACCAGATGTAGTTTATTTAAAAACTGTTATAAATATCGATATTTCAAGAGAATAAAGATTAGAAAGAATGAATTATTTTTTGTTATCTTTGATAGAAGACTTGGTTATGGACTGATAGTACTCTATGGGGTGATTTAATCAAACTGAACTATTCATGTACAGAAGTCTCTGCTGGTATCCTCACTCTATATATATCGAGTATATGAAAATTAAAATAATACAAACAAATTTATTGTGTGATTACAATATAAAACTCATTATACATATTAATAATTAGATTTAACGGTAAATCATATATGAGAACTCTTCCACATTGGTTTCTGTTGTTTAAAATCCTTTTCATAGAATGGCCTCTTATGTTGTCTCTTAAAGGACCACTTTTTCTTTTCTCTTATAGCATAATCATCATAATAATCCAAGTTATATCTTGCACTATACACATTTTTCTTTGGGTTTTCACTGCTGTCTTTTACACTATAGAGAAAGCCCTCTTTTACCAGTCTCTTCTTTTGATCTTCCTTTTCTAACATATCAATCCTTCTTTTATCTGAGCTTACTTGCAATCGATATAAATTTCTCTCCATGTCACGTATAATGTTTCTTCTCGTTTCCTCCAGATTCTTCTCATCTGTCTCTGCCTCTATGCAGTCTAAACATTCAGTAGGTTCTTGTGAATGCTCAAAATCATGAAAATGTCCCTTACAAATAGAACAGTTGCAATAAAAGGATATTTCTAACTCAACTTGTTCACTCATGTTATTACACTGCTCACTAAAAGCTTAGTGAATTCTATTCACAGATTGATAAAACTATAGCAAAAATCCTTTCACTCTGACTGCCAACTCTAGACTGACCTGAAAAGAAAGTTGGCTCGAAAACAACAACAACATTGACCTTGACATTGGCTGGGAAGGGGTGATCTAACTGTTTCCGGGAAACCCATAACATTTGGCTCGAATAACAACAACAAATACTATTTCTGGATCATAACATCTGCCTCGAACAAGAAGGAAGTGTCATTAACTGTTTCCCGGAAACCCATAACATCTGGCTCGAATAACAACAACAAATACTATTTCCGGATCATAACATCTGCCTCGAACAGGAAGGAAGTGTCATTAACTTTGCTTCGAACGACAACAACATTGACCTCATTAACCACGTGTTCTCTCTAATGACTCTGTTCAAAACAACAACAACATTGACCTTGGCATTTTGCCTCGGAAACAACAACAACATTGACCTTGGCATTCGCTGAGGGCGTGCCAAAAACACACCTGGGGAAAGAGGTCATTGACCCCATTACGCAATCATTCTCCCTAATGACTCTATGCCCATATATGGACTCCTGTCACGATTCAATAAGGCATCTCTACTTATATTACTAATAATTTAATTGTTTATTAATTATCGGTTCTTTTAAGCATATTGCTTTAAGTAAAGATGTAAAAGGATCCGTGATTGAATAATCTCCTTGTTTCTGATATCGATGTATATCGGAGTAAATGAATCATTTGTTGAGAGTGATCTGAGTTCAAGACCAGCGGGCGAAAGTGTCGTTTAATTGTTTTTACCGTTTCTTGTCATATTTACACTAGTTGATATGATTATCTACTGTATATTTTTAATTCACTGATGATTATTTGGGTTATTTTTTTTTACCAATTGCGGCTTGATGCAATGATGTCCATGTGGCTTATGTTTGTTCAGTATTAAGAGCCTAAAAAAAAGAACTTGTCGCGTACCTGCAGAGCAGTGTATAATTGAGCTTTTCTTTCTCGTTTTTGTAATTTGTTCTAAGAGCTGATTTAGATCTTAGCTCCAGTGTTCGTCACTAAAAACCACATGTATAACTCCTAAGTTTATGTGTATTTTTTTTTTTTTTCGCTTATTGTTCTGTCTTTTCCTTTTTTGTATGACGGGTTATCCAATAAATAATAATAATAATAATATGGGCGATCTTATTATTATTATGTTCTTTATTACTATATGTATCTTACAGTAATAACTGATGCTTGTAATTATAGGGTATAATATTTTAATTATATTACCAAATTTTCTAAATTACAAGAAAAGACACGTTTTTATGTATCTATACAAGGAAACGAACTGTCTCATCCCCCCCCCCCTTTATTCTTGGCTGTTTGCTGATTTAAATATAAACTGAAGTTATTGTTTCTTTCAGCGAAGACCTGAAAAATGATGATTCAGGTGGCTGGATATTGACAATAACACAAAAGAGTGTACAGAAACTAGAAGAAGACCTTCTTGAATCGGTATTTATACTTCTTCTCATTCTTTTTTAAAACTCTAACTTCATACAGAGGTAGGTAGGTTTTTAGCACCTATATGCAATATAAATCACTCCCCCCCCCTCCCTTAACGAAGTAAGTTGGCTTATCTTTCACAAAATTTGTGGAATACATGTTATTTAAATGGCACCCCAACAGATGCTGCGACCAGAGACAAATGTACCCCTTGCCTCCTTGTCGCTCTAGCTACGCCATTGTATTCATGCTATTTTTTATTTCACTTAATATTTTTGTTCGTTTGGTTAGAATGATGTTAGAAAACTGTCCAGACAGTAGCCCCTGTTAGGCTTTAGACAGGAATTGTATTTATATATTTAAGTCTACAAGTTTTGAACCTACGGATTTTGATCCGATCACCTATGATTGTTTTTCTCGGTTTAGAGCTAATGTAGTTGGGTTCTTCTTGAGTTTTGTAAAGTCGGTCAGTATTTTGATGTTTTCTCCACTGTAGTAACTATATTCAAGTTACTATTACGGAGGTATAAAGATGTGACTTTGAGCCACAACCTAGTCATCATCCGACTTGATTGACACTTCCTTCCTCCACTTTTCCTTTTTGAATGTTTCGTATTTTTCTTGTTTGATCGCTCGTCTTTAAACATTTAATCCGTCGCATAAGGCCTTAACTGTTATGGTCGTTTGTGTAAACACGTGTGACTGTTCTTGTAAATTTTCTTAATATTCAAATCTTATCAAGCCTACATTTAAAGTCCAGTTAATATACGGTTTTAACTCGACGTTTGAGCTAAAAAAATATGTTTGCCATCGCGAGGTTCAGAAACATTCGCTTAATAAGAAATGCAAAATTGGCCGAGATTGTCCGTGCAAAATACCCCTTTTTTCAGGGAAATAAAGACGAAAATCTCGAATAATAATTTCTGCAATATTTCCTGGATTCCAAGGTCGTTTCCTGTTATTTCAAGTCCGAGGAAATCTAAAATGACTTTGGAACTGGAAAATTTCATTACTTAAGACCCCATTTCCACCCTAAACAAGGTTAGAGGGAGATGAAAAATCAGAATCTCAATTTTTGCAGTATTTGGTGCATTGAAATGTCATTTCCCATTGATTTGAGTCTGGGGAGACCGAAAATGACATCAAAATTGAAAAAAATTATCATTTAGTACCCCATTTCCACCCTAAGCGAGGTCAGTGGTTGGTGAAAACACCGTTTTTTGCTATTCGTCTACTTTTGATTTTAACGGTACTTCATTGCAATTTTTGCAACAGATGGGGGGGGGGGTAATGTTACTTACAACGATATTTTTTGGCTGCAAGTTTCTTCTTTTTTTCAGGGCTGAAGAGTGCAAATCTGAACAGAAGATTTTTTTTCAAATTCTCTTAAGGTTTGTCTTGACTGTTCCACTCTTATTTTCACCCCTCCCTTGTTTTAAGCACTGGGGGGTGCGATGAGAACATCAAAAGATTGCCATTTCTAACTTTGTTCCTGGAATTGACAAATTTGGTTATTATTGTAAAAAAAACATAAAAAGTAAAAACTAAAGCACAAAAGAACAAACAGGAACAGTTCAATCACAACTTCGTTTTCGATTACTATGACTCTTAAGAATCACGACTTCGTTTTGATTAAAAAGCTTTTGACTAAAACACAATATTTGGTTTAATCACATTGGTTATCTATAATCGTGAAGTATTGTCACATCCTGAAAAGGCGTGGACTAAAAACAGTAACTTTTTAGCCTCTGATGGGAGCTACATCTTCAAGTAGCAGATATCAAAAACCTTTGTAGTGCTAGCAGGAACTCCAGTCTGACATAAAGAGGTGCTAGCTCGGGTTTTTCACTGTGTTACAGCAAGGCCAACAAGTCTGCATCATTTCCAATACAGCAGGTCTCCCTTTTCTTGACTGAAGCAAGTGCAGTTTTTGCTATTAAAACGTTTGCATCACTTTTGACTTCTTTTACTTGACACCCGGGTTCCACAAGTTTCCCATTAATCAGCTTTAGGATATACAACTTATTTTCTGAGTTGAAGAGAAAGTCTTTTTTCTTCCTAGCAAGTTTTGTGGCACAAGTGAAAGTGATGGTAGGGCACTGTTTCTCTTTTTTCCGCTTTCGATTGGCGTGATTTTTGACGGTCAGCCCACTTCCAAAGCCGTCAAAAATGACGTCAGCTAATGTGAAATACTTCTGTGCAAAATTCATGAGACTCTAATAGAGCAGGTGGGATGTCGATAGCTCGTATTGGGCGTATCGGCCAGATTCGAACAATCTGTTAACACTACAGTACAGAGCCGTTGAAATAAAAGGGAAACGTCTATTTGAATGACTTTGCGAGTGCCACTGGTGAAAATTTTGCGGTCAAATTCACTGGATGATCTTTCCACTTGAATAAATAAGTGAATACGCATTTATCCGTCATTGGGTCGGGTATGTTCGTTCCGATCTGTGGTGCCACATCGAAGTTCATGCTGGATGCTTCTCCTACACCTGACGAGATGCATAGTAGAATCTCAGCGTCTCTAAACGGATCCAGCAACTGGACATACTCGAGCAGCCGAAGCGGATCCAATGCATTGCTCTCCGAGATCTCCAAGAGACTCGAGATTTCCCCCTCTTTTCCCCTTCTTTTCCCTGAAAAAAAGGTGTAGGCCTTCCTTAGCAAGACATTCTGAAAAATTAAGACATTTTTTACAGCAAAACTTTTCACTGGCAGATTTTTAGCATATTTGAAAAATAGCTCAAAATTCAGTCCTGCACGAATTCATTATGGTTAGGGCTCGCTTATCGGAAAAATTATTTTTTAATTGGAATACGAAAAATTACAAAACTCCCGATGTTTTCTTCCTAGATTGTGTCCTGGTCCGGCCATTGAGAACCTATCTTCTAATGTTCTTACACCAGAAGAAACCCATGTTTGAATTGAATTTCTCAGCGATGGTCTCCAGTGTGGAGTGGGGTATATATGGTTCAAAAAGTATTGTGGGAAATCCAAATTTACTTGTAGGAGAGGTGGTTAAGAGTTTTCTTGATTTTACTCTGCATCGATCAAACTAAAAAAATTAGGACACGTAAATTGTCAAAAATTTAACAAAAGACTCAGACATCATTATCACCAGGGCTGACAAAGGGAATAAAGCTGTTATTCTTGATAAAATTCCACATAATAAAAAAGTCTTATCCGACACTTACACTTATAAGCCTATAGATTCAGACCTGACAGATAAGTTAACCTAAAAATACGTAAAGAGCTAGGAATTTTGAAAACTGAAAGACTCACTACTCCATAAGTGTATAAAATATTTTATCCTAAAAGTTGCTCTGCTCCTAAATTTTATGGTCTCCCAAAATTCGACAAAGATGGAGTTCCTCTACGCCCCCTTGTGACTTGTTATAGCTCCCAGCTGCCAGATTGGGAAAATGGTTGTCCCAAATTTTTTGTCCCCTTATGTCTACGCAAACTTCATACATAAAAAATTCAGTTCACCCTTGATGAAAAGTTAAAAGACCTTGATTTAAAAAAAAAATTCACAATTTTGGTCAGTTTCGATGTTATTTCTATGTATACATCTTGTAGTTTTAAAAAATATGTACTTGCTCTTCAAAGGGAACTAGAAGATAATGTAGACCAAATGGATTACTAAACATTACATATCGAAATTATTATGCATCTAGTCCGCTTTTGCAATTGTTTCTCATTTTATTTTCGATACGATAACCAATTTTTCACCCAAATTATGGGTCTACCAATGGGTAGCCTTTCACCTTTTTTGGTCACTTTTTATATGGAATTTATTGAAACCTCTGCAGGTGCGGATCCAGGATTTTTTTTGGGGGGGGGGGGCAAAATAGGTTGATCCGATAAACTTGCTTTAGGAGCAAGTTTAATTAACGCAATCTTGCGTTAATTAAGTAAATTATACTACTTTAGACTACGTTAGGGCCCCCCTGGATCCGCCACTGAACCTCTGCCTTGAAAACATTTCCTCTGGAGCACCATTTCTGGATCGGTTTGTGGCTGACATTATTTCTGCGTGGGATCATGGCGAGGCGTCGCTTAACTTGACCCATCTTAACATTCTAATCTTCAGTTCACGTTAGAAGTAGAAGATAACCATAAACTGCCTTTTCTAGACGTTTTAATTCTCAAAAAGTCTCTAAGCCTTGAGTTGTCGTTTTGTAGAAAGCCTACAGAAAACGATAGGTATTTGCATTTTTCTTCCAACCACCCTCCTTGCTTTAAAAAAGAGTAGTTATATCTTTGGTTTATCGTGTGTTACGAATATGCTCAGAAGCTCACATAGTCCCAGAACTGATCTATCTTAAGGACATTTTATTTTATAATGGATATCCCATAAACTTACTTCAATCCATTATAGAAAAAAGGCTAAAAGAGGCAGAAAATGACGCACAAACTCCACAACCTCCCAATCCCTTTGGTGGTGGTAAGAAATATTTCACTGTTCTACCCTATTAAGTGACATTGAGTGACACCTATTGAGTAAATTGAGTGACGAAATGGGATGAATTTAAAAAAATACGTAACCTTGATGTCATTTTTAACAATTCAAACAAAATACAGAGCTTTACCAACTGCGTCAAGAATAAAACCTGCCCCAGTGTTGGTAGTGGTGTTTATAGAATCCCCTGTTCACGCGGTTGGTTCTAAATTGGAAGGACCCACCAACAATTGGAAGATAGGTTAATTGAACACAAATCCTCAATCCACAAAGCCATGAAGTTACGCCAAAGGCCTGAGACTTGATTCCGCCTTGGCTCAACACGTCTATGACAACCAACACCTTTCCATTATGTTTTATAACACCTCCATTATTGTTCCTGTTAAAGGTCTCATGCAAGTTTTCAGGGATGCAGTTTAAACCAAAAAGTATATCCACCAAATGGTCGCCCTTAATAGAGATACTGGAGAAACTTATCTAAGCCCCATTTATAATGAACTTATTAATTTTGATTGTTTTTATATCTATCCACAAAATCACATTTCGTAACCTAATAGGATCTCTTATAATACCATCCCTGGTAAGCGATTAGCTTTTAAAAAAGGCTTTACATAAAATGAAAATTTGAATTCCCATTCACTATCAGATATTTTTTTAATTTTATTCATATTATCCTATGGACTCTTTTTTATAATTTTATTTTTCACTGAAGACAGTCGAGCGGAGGTTTCGAACGAAATATTTGCATAGTTTTCTTCAATTTTTCATTGGCTGTTACTATCCTCGTTTTCTCTTCTTTACGATTTCTTCCGTTTTGGCGCCCCCCCCCCCTTCTCCTCTTCCCTCTTTCCTCTAAAAAAAGGCTTTTTTTGCAAGGGCTATTATTAAGCAAATGTTTTCTGAACATTTTGGTCTTCATTTGTATGTGAATACTGTGCGAATTAAGATCCTGAGTTCTCACCCTTCCCCCTTCTGACCTCGTTTAGGGTGGAAATGGAGCACTAAATGACAAAAATTTTTCCATTGTGTTGTCATTTCAATCTCCCTGGACTTGAATTAATAGCAAACGACTTTTCAATCCAGAAAATATTCCAGAAATTGAGATTCGAGGTTTTTCCCTCTTTTTCCTGAAAAAAGGGGCATTTTGGCGATTTTTGACGTGTTACTAAGCGAATTTTTTGTTTCGTAGTTTTAATCACAGCGGACATTTTGGAAATTCTAGGGAACTACTGTGGATTAGCAAAGGATTTTGTGAAGTGTACATAATTGTGAAGCATCAGATGTAGTAGGTGAAAATTCTCCTAGGGAATTACCCCGTGCACCGACTGTTCGGAATTCCCCTCCATCCAGCTTCTTGTTTGCTCGAATTGGTTTAAGTTCATCAATAGCGCAACTGAATGTCAAACAAGGTTAATTGTGTGGCGTAGAGATGTGAGCTACCATCACCATTAATTTTCTTGCTCCAAGTAAACGGAGACTATTATCTCAATAGTATTTTTATTATTTTCGTTTTCTGTTAATGCTCGTGTAAATTTATGTACTATCTTAAAATACATTAGTATGCCCACATTCCTATTTAGGTATGAAGCGTTCCAAAGTTTACAGATTGGGGTTGATATTGGCAATTGACCTTTTACTAGAAATAGGTGTCATAATCTTCCTTATAATGGTTATTTTCTGTTGTAAATATGCCGAAAAACTCAAACGCGGGGGAACTTATGCTTCTGTGAAGTCAGGAAAATTACAGGTTCCATTTAGTAGGTGTATCATTTAGACAAACAGGATTCAGTACTGATGTTAGTCTGAACACTTTCTTAAAAGCCAGGCTTGACACTTTTGTTCTTTTTCGCATTACTTATTTGCGGACGACCTGTTCTTGCTAGAGAAGTATTCCTAGCAAAGCCGAGGACATATTTAGTAAAATTCGCGAGGATTCTGATACAGAGGATATGTCTATTAAAATAGATATTATTATCTCTTGTATTAAGCTTCTCCTTTCCAAATGACAGTGTTAAGTGCAGTCCACCTCTACATAGGGTTGATGAAATGAAGCTACTCGGAGTTTATTTAACATCTAACGTTCAATAGGGAAAGGGACTTTCCAATCACTGAAAGTTCTTTTAGGGTACGAGATCCTTTCCCCACACATCCTCCATGTTTACAAAACTTTCACCCTTCCCTTTCTAGACTATTGTTGCCTGTTATGGCACTCCAGTTTGATATCCTGGATGTCTGGCTCGTTGGAGAGGATTCGGTTTAGAACCTTAGTGATTTCGTCTAGGGAGCCTACGGTTCCATATCCGTCGCTTCTTGAGAACTTTAATCTTCAAACCTTAGCTGATTGCTGTTAGAATCGCTGCATAAACTTTGAATTATCCCTTTTTAGCCACCTTGTTAACCGAAATATACTTTCGCTCTTTCCCCTGAGGCCCAGATTCCTTCGCCAAGCAGCAGCATTGTTCTAAAAAATACAGCCGAATGTCTTGCGACATATGAGGTATGAACAAAGCTTTGTTCCTATTATATAATTATTAAGTAAGACTGTAATTATATCAAGTAACTTCTATGAGTTCACCCTTAAATTAGCTGTATAGATTTATTACTTTGTCTTTAATTTTGTTGTTTCTATGTTTAACGCCATAACAAAGAAAAAAAAAAAGAAAACTAGGTTTCGGTATGCTCCAGGCTTGTGATTTTTTTTTTTTTTTTTTTTTTTAAATTGAATTAAATTATATTTTCATGTAAATTTTAATTCTTAAAGCAGGCACCCAGCTGCGTTCCTGTATGTCAGGGATAAAATTTCAGGATCACCCTTTATACGACTGTGAGGGGAATTGGTTGAAAAGGAAAATAGCGTTGACGGGAAAAAAAGTGATACCTTTCAGAGAAAACCGCTGGAACAAAAAAATATAACTATATAATTGAGAATATAACTCCTAATTCTTCATATGTCTTAGAACTGCGTGCATTTGCATGTTCTGTCTTCATATTGAACTCCCCTGATGTATTTGTTTAGTTTGTATTTCCTTTTTTTTAATTCATTGCATTACTTCAGGAGACAATGGCCAAAAGACAGTCAAACGGAGTTTCATCTCCTAAGAAGGAAGTCTTGACGCGTTCTGAGCCAGTCAATAACAAGATACCAAAGAAAGAAGAATCCCCTCAAAGGGACATCCAGTCGAATAATAAAAACGATAAACTAACTCCATCTCAACTGCCAATGGTTTGTTCCTTCTTTCTTTTCTCCATTTAACAGGAAACCGTCGGGTACTAAGCAATTTTATTATCCTCGTAACATGCTTGTTTCAAAAGTGACGCTAGTAAAGTACTTTTTGTGGAGGAGTAATGCTAGATAGGGAGGGGGGGGGGGGGTAATTGAATCTAGCATCAAAAAGGCTTTGCTGTGTAAGATGGCTTGTGTAAAAAAAAGAATTTCAACAATCATAATGGTTTTCTTGTTACAAATAGCCAAAAGGGGAAAATTAGGCTACCTTATTTTTCCAAGTCGAACTTCAAGATGAATCGGAGTCGCAAAGTTTTCTTGCTTATGTTCCCTTGACTCGCCAAACCTAAAAGTGGCCAAAGCTAAACGTTCCTTTGATTCCCTGTAGTTTTGACTGCTTTTTCTTTGTTGTATTTTTTTTCCATTAGTTCATGTGAACCTAAATGTTATGATCACAAGAATAGGAATTTCAAAAACAGATTTTTGGAACTCATTTAGAAATAGAGGTCTTGTATTTATTGCACGAATGAAGTGGCATGTTCTTTTCTGAAATTCAATCATAGGTACACGCAGTCAAAAGGCCGAGTGGCATCGAAGGATTTTTCTTGAGATGAGATTACTCAAAACCATAAAAAAAGTGTCATTTTAACCTTATGATTTCCTGGGGGCATTTCGGGTCAATCATCGGGCGGGGGAGGGGGGTCCTTCTCATCAACTCTCAATGTGCATGCATAGCTTAAAGTGTTAATTAGATACAATTTTAATGTCAAGAATATTTTTAAGGTAGAGTTATGGGAACAAACTATAATCCAAGTAGTATTCGTGTTGACGGTAATGTGACCTGTAATGTCAGTTTTTGTGGAAATCTGAAAATGCAATTTTTTTAAGATGTTTCACTTTCGAAAGTATTTGTTGTTGTTTTTTTTTTTTTTTTGTATCCGCACTTATTATTAAAAAAACAAGACAAAAAACAAAACAAAATATTATTTCATAGGATAGCAATCATGTTGTGTGTTTTACAGTATCTGCATAATTAGACTGCGCATAAAGATTATTATATTTAAACCACTCTTCTTCTAAAGTTTTTCAAGTTGTTTGAATTCAAATATGAAAAAGTTAGAACGAGATGTTGTAAGTAAAGATTAATCTGAACCTTACAAAAGTTCCCACTATGCAAGGAAGGAACAGGGACAATTGCATAAGGTCTAAATAATGTGTTGGTATAAAAATTACCGCGAAATACAAGCCCCAGAAACAATTTCTAGTTTTCAATACTCCTACTAATTGAATGTGCTATGATAGTTCTTACGAATCGAAGCTAAATTTTTGCTTAGCAGGAAATAGAAGAACAGTAGTGCTATTACATCGAAAAACATGTTTACGTTAAAGTTAAAAACGTATGTCTCCAGAAACAACAATTTCCCAGCACCTCTATCAATGCTTGTTGATTTTTAACGGTGTTTTTCGTTTATTTATTTATTTATTATTAATTTAAAAAAACTTTCCGAAAAATAAGTTTTTCATAGAAAAGTAAAGGCAATTTTAAATTTAAGCTCAGGAGATACAAATACCTGTTAAAATTCAAACTAAAAACAACCAGAATTTACTATTAAAGAATAAATGAAACCCAAAACGAACAGAAATCAAATAAACAATCAATGCGAACAAACATACAATATATATTAATGTAAATGAATAAATAAATCTTAAAACGAGTGAAACTTAGATTGAATATGCAAATCAAGTTTGAATCGAATAAAAATAACTACAAACAAGAGTTTGGGTATCGCCTCACTGCAGAAGCCTAAAACCTACTGCGTTATTGGCACCTTACTGAAAACTGTATGAGCCTTGAACAGTATTGGAAAGTATAAACAAAATCAAATTAAATATTAGATACATGATGATATTAATTGTTGAAAGATCCATCAGTTCAAGATTTTTTTTTCACTGTAATTTTAATTTTCATTTTCAATGCTGTAAGAACTGGAAAAGAATATATTTATAATATACGAGTAATTCGATTTCAGTGAAGCGCCAATGACGCAGAAGGCTTTAGGTTTTTACAGTTAAAGAAGGGGAAAGTATCCAAAGTTTGCTTGTAGTGAAACTATTTTTGTCTTGGCCAATCTTGGAAAGAACTAATAAATTAAACTGAATATTTGATGTATAATGATATTAATTGCTGAAAGCTCATCAGTTCAAAATTTTACTGTAATTTTAATATTTATTTTCAATATTAAGTACAAAACAAAACATTTGTAATATAATTCGTTTTCAGTAAAGTGCCAATGACGCAGTAGGTTTAGGCTTCTGCAGTGAGGCGATACCCAAACTCCTGTTTGTAGTTATTTTTATTCGATTCAAACTTGATTTGCATATTCAATTTAATTTTCCCTCGTTTTAAGATTTATTTATTCATTTACATTAATATATATTGTATGTTTGTTCGCATTGATTGTTTATTTAATTTCTGTTCGTTTTAAGTTTCATTAATGCTTTAATAGCAAAATATTTTTTTTCGTTTTAAGCTTGATTTTCATATTCAATCTAAGCATTACTCGCTTTAAGATAGATCTATTTATTCATTTATATTACTACTTGTTGTATGTTTTTTGCCATGATTGTTTATTTAATTTCTGTTCGTTTTGGGTTTTATTTATTCTTTAATAGTAATTTCTGGTCGTTTTGAGTTTGAATTTTAACAGGTATTTGTATCTCCTGAGCTTAATTTTAAAATGGCTTTTACTTTTCTTTGAAAAACTTATTTTTCGGAAAGTTTTTTTGTATTAATTTTTTTTCGTTTTTGATTGCAAAAAGTTTCAAGTTTTATGGCATGGGGGGGGGCCTTACTGTCCGATTATTCTTGACTTTAAAAAACAGATCTAGAAATTTCAATTTAAATCGAATGAGGCTTTTTTCAAGGTCTATACGATTACCTCTTTGATAAAAACCTTATATATGAACAAAAGACAGCTTGCATAACTTGTGGACAGCGATTGACAACAATGAATGGATTGAAAAAATAGCTCCAATAAGGGGGTTTAGACCATTTCACTTGCTGACACAAAGGGATCACGACTGTTTGGAATTGACCTTAATAGGATTTTGTGTGCCAAAGCAATTTTGCATCTATCACAGAGTATTTATTTTAACCTTATAATTGGATATTTATAATAGATTTACTATGTGTTCTTCCCATGCAAAACTTTACCTTATTAAAGTCTTTGGTGTGGTGGCGGCGTACTTGGCATAAAGAAGAAAACTTTAGCGTAGACAGTAGGATAGGGGGAGGGGGAGGTTGGAGACTCATCCAATACGGGGCGGAACTTCACTTATCTCCTCCGTTCCCGATTTAGCTGATTAGACAGACTCATTGGGCTATAGAATGCTGGACTGTTTGAGTTGTGGATGACGTTAAAATACTCAAAAATACTTTATATTTTCAATTATTGCAGGATTGATTTCATAGATTGTGGAATGGTGAGCCCCCTGGGCCATCATTTGGGTGAGCCTCAACTCATAATATGCAATTTTGATTAATTGTTCCGTGTTGTGTGCATATATTATTCTATATATGTTATTTTGAGTTATACTTTTATTGCATTGCGTTCATTTTTAAGCCTTGAGGTAAAAACTGAAACCTTAGCGTAGACAGTGGTGAGGGAAGTCTCCCCCCTCACATGCATAACTGAGCAGCCACGGAGAAAGTAATACAAATGAAAATAATCTGTCTTTTTTCAAAAGACACGAACAAAATCGTCTAAAGGAACCTGAAGTGCTATCTCTGACATTTGCGTTGATTCTTTATTCCCGTTACTTTCAGATGTAAAGTTTAGAATATTATCGAATGGGTAAAAATAGCGACGAAGACCACACTGCCTTTCCATAACAAACAACAATAATACGAAGAACAAAAGGGAAATCTTTTTGTAAGACAGTGGAGATAATTTGAATGAATATTTCGGCCCTATGTCCAAGGGCCGTCCTCAGCAAGACAAAAATATATAAAATAAAAAAGACTCACAACAACATGCGACCAATAAAACCAAAAAAGTGAAAATTTCAAAGCAGTCCTAGCATCCTTACTTCAGCGAAGTTCAACCAGGACTGATAAAAAGTAAGGTAAAACAAGGCGATTCAATGAGATGAAAGAAAAATAAATTAAAAACACGTTCTTATTGCTAATCCAGCCTTTTTGGCAGCTAGCCTCAAAGGTCTTTTTGTGACCGGCTCTGTGTTAATGTCTATCGGTTTTTTAAAATATTTTGTGAGATCATTTTTAATTAAATTTGTGTAAAGAGCATTTAGTGTATATTCCCCCAAGTCCCGATTTAAGGAAATATTATTATTAATCTTAAGTTTGATTTCAATTGATTCTCGGACTACCTGCTTTATGCCTAGGTCATTGCTAATAAGGGCGGATTCATCAAAAAGTATAATGTGGTTAGGATTTTCAAAAATATGGCTGCCTAATGCAGAATCAGATGAAACAGTGGAAATATTAGAATTTAGAGCTTTGACAATATCATCTTTATGCTGTTGGATGCGCTTTTCTAAATTCTGGTGTGTTCTACCTATATAATGTTTGCCACAATCGCATGGTATTTGATACACCCCTCTTTGGCGAGTAAATGGGGTTTTATCTTTACCAGAATTTAGAAAATTTATGATTCTAAAATTATTTGTGAATACTACATACAGATTATTTTTTGTGCAAACTTTTTTAAGATTTGTAGTGATTTTTGGGATATAGGGGAGGTAAATTATGTTTAAGGGCTTGTCAGACATCTCACTTGGTAAACTATCATTAATTTTACGGGAATGTCTTTTCAGTCTACAGTTAATTACACTATTAATAAATAACATAGGATACCCATTTCCAAAAAGTATGTCCTTGATAAAGTTTAATTCTGCTGTGATGTGGGAATCAGACAAATATTTAGGGCACGATCGACGAGGGATATTACGACTGCTCTTTTAACTTGAGGGGGGGGGTGGTTTGATGTAAAATGCAAATATCTATTATTTTGTGTTGGTTTTCTATAAATAGTAAAATTGAGTTTATCGAAGCTACGAATAACTAACACATCTAGGAATGGGATTTTATTTGCGATTTCGATTTCTAAAGTAAACTGTAAATTTCTATCATATGTATTAAGGTGATCTAAAAAACCCTTAAGCTCATTTTCCCCATAGTTCCAGAGTGAAA
>JAQQPU010020146.1:3403-15766 GCA_029168905.1 Artemia sp. Kazakhstan ARC1039
GATGTGTGATTACATAAAAATAATTTGCAGATGTGTGATTACAAACGTAAATACAAACTAGCTCTTGCTAAAAATACTTGGCAGTAACTAAACAACAATAAATAACTCAAATTATTTTAATTATCTAGATAATTCTATTGGTATTGTTTTCAAATAATATATTCTTACTATACAACTAATTTAGTTCAAAATTTTATTATTATTATTCCATTTAGATATATTTTAAATGTTATTATTATTATCGGTATTATTATTTTGTTAATTATTGTTATTTTATTATTTATTATTGTTATGATTTTGTATTAAAATATTTCAATTTCATTTTTTATTGTTCAAATAATAATTTCAAGTAATTTTATTTTCTTCAAATAATTTCAGCTATCTGAATAAAAGTTCCACGCTAAATCAATTATTATTTTACTTACTTACTTAATTAATTAAATTAATTAATTAATAGTTAATTAATTATTATATAAATATATTATATTATTAAATTAACTAAATTATTTAATTATTATATTGAGGTATTTGAGTCGAATGAAATACTTTAGGGAGCAAATGAGACTAGAAACTTAAGTTAGTTGTGAAAAAAAGCTGTCAATGCTATTTAGTATTTCTCAATTTTTCGAAAAGGATGGCTTTCGGATTAATCCAGGGAGACCCCTCTCCCCCCTTGTGTTTGGATGCGTCTAAACCTAAAATGTACGTATAATTGCCAAACATATCAAACCTGTATATTTTGGAGCTTGTATCGTTCGTACATGTTTTAGAAGCTTGACTGTTAAGTCAAAGGAGTCTTAAAGATGGACAGTTGTCCTCCCGACATATTCATTTTCTTCGTCCTGTATTTTCGTTCGGACTAATCTAGGGATACTTTTCCTCTCCCCCCTTTTGTGGAGATGTGCCTAAACCTCAACTATACTTATAATTGGCAAACATGTCAAACCACTAAAATTCGGAATTTATATGAATCGTGTACGTTTTACAATCTTGACTGTTAACTTAAGAGAGTTTAAAAGTGGGTGGTTTTCCTCCCGAAATATTCACTTTGTTCTTCCATTATTTAAGCTGAATTCCAGGGGGGGGCAAACCTCGTCTAATTGGCACTTTTAATACTATATAATAGAAATATCAGAACAAAAATATAAAAATAAGGCAGCATCATTCAGCCTGGGTATGGCCCCTCCCCTTATGGGTGCCCATGCCCCCCCCCCCTTTTTTGTACAGATGTGCCCAAACCATAACTATATGTATAGTTGGCAGGCATATCAAATCACTGTATTTTGGAATTTATATCGTTCATATATATTTTAGAAACTTGGCTGTTAAGTAAAGGGAGTCTTGAAAGAGGGCGGTTGTCCTCTTTAAATATTCACCTTGTTCGTCCAGTATTTTTGTTGACCTTAAAAAGATCGGTTTTTATTTCTTATATTTTGTTTTGTTTTTTTTAGGGTTTCTGCGGTCTCCGAACTATTCTCGTTAGGCCAAGCCACTTAAGCATCCCTAAAAATTGTTTAAACATCGATGTTGAATTGATACATCGATTGACACCGATATGCTAAAACACTTTACAAAACACTTTACACACAAAACACGATATGCTAAAACGTTAAGATATTTTTGCTATAGTGGAAAGCTGTGAATGATTGTTTGTGTCTAAAATCGAAAACTCCTTGAAACTAAAAAAAGAATTGGTTGATCATTTAAAACAATCCATACAGCTTGTTTGCTAATCAAATTGCTAAAATATTGTTCGTCTTCAATGAAAAAAAAAGACTTCTGAGAATTTTTTTTCAAAATCAAGAGATGAAAAAAAAAAGATTTTTTAAGATAAAAATAAAAGAAAAACGTGCTTAGTTCTCTAGAATATTGGACAATCGTCTAATTTCTTTTGATAAAAAAAACATTCGTTTTTCTGCATTTGCTGTCTGACAACTCCGCTCTAGGTGCAAAAATTGACAATATTTTTTCAATATTGACAAAAATTGACAATCAGTGCAAAAAAGAAACTGACAGAAGTTTGATTTGACAAAATAAAAAAACTATTTATTGGAAATAGAATATAGCTTCATCGGCATGGCAAAACATGGTATCTTTCAGTCAAAAATATAAATTACTATAGTAATTAAAATACGGTCAACACAAGACAAATCTACGAATTGTTAAAAACACGAACAAAAATTTGGCTTCGCGAATAGTACTGTGACCTTGAGTCATTGGCGGTTCTGGCCTCTCATGCGACCGGGGGAAAATCTCGATTAGCCCTCCCCTTCCTCCCCAATTCTGTTTCTCACAAAATTTTCATTTATTAACGAAATTATTTAAATTAATTAATAATTTATTATTCAAATTATTTTTTAATATATTATTTAAATTATGATATTATTTAAATTATATTTAATTATCATAAATTATTTTAACTATTATTATTTAATTATTATATACTTTATCTTTATTTTTTGATTATTTTCATGTTTTAATGTGCCCTCTACTTTATTTTAATAAAAATGAAATATCAAAAATTACAAAATGATTTTACTGTTAAAGATTATTTATTCCAAATCTTGTACCCCTAAAATTTCTGCGGCACTTACCGCGGCAAGTGCCGCGTCTGTCTCTCCCCTAAAACTGCCTCCGCCTGGAGTAAACCGAAGTTAGTTTTTGAACTTTCACAACCGACTCCTGTTTCATACCCGGAGTTGGGATCTAAGTCGGAATTGTTTTTTTTTTTTAAATAAGCTGTCAATCTTTAAAATTTAACTAAAAATTGTCAGGAGGAATATTCCATGCTTGTTGTTTAAATATAAGTATGTCTAGGAACAATTTTTTCTTTTCTTCTGTAACCTCAGAACGCTTAAATTCATACAGAACTTAAAGAGATCGAAAGGAGTAGAAGTATCGCAGACTCGGAACTCCATCTATTTATATTTACCTCAAACATTTGAAAAGTGTGCATATTGTGTTCAAAGTGTCAATTTGTAATTGATTATATATATTACGCGTGTTTTCGCGACTTCATTGCGCTTTTTCTTTCACAATTTTGATCAAATCATCAAATTTTTGATGCTTTTTTACAGTTTTTGTTTTACACCCCCCCCCCCCCCCCCTGCAAATGTGTTTTTCAACATAAAAGGGTAAGTTATATGACTTTCTATTTTTAAATAAAAAGTATCTTTCAATGAAAATACTAAAAAGATATTTTTTAAAGTCCGGGAAGGGGGGGTCAATTGCCCGATATTGCCTGGATAAGTTTTTTGTATTTTATCTTTATCTCGTTGTCATTGTAAATCGAAGTTGGGATGAATAGAATTGTATTTTGGTTTGAATCACGTTCAGTTCACTATTGATAGATATTTAGGGAAAGAAACCATAAGAAAGCGGAAAACTATAGAACGGGGCAGCAAATTTTGTTGTTTCTTCGATCTTTTAACGAAAATACCAAAAAGAAAAAAGTATTTTCTATGAAGATTACAAAAAAAGTGTTTTTCAAAATCAAGAGGAGGGGCCAATTGACCTCCCCCCGATTATTGGTACCCAAATAAGTTTTATTCAGGTAATAAATCTATGATTGTGTTTTGATTTTTGACGCCCATGTATTACCTATTGTTCCTGTAGTTCAATTTTTATTTGTTTGTTCTTGTGTGTTCTTCTAAAGGGGGGGGGGGGGGGAGGGATTTTTTGGTTTCTCTCATTTTTAAGTAAAAGATATTTTATAATGAAAATACCAAAAAAAGGTGTTCTCAAAGTCGGGGAGGAGGGGCGACCAATAGCCTTTCCCCCAATTGACATTACCTGAATAAATGTCTTGTATTTTATGTCTTCCGTTGTCATTTCAGATCGAAATTGGTGAGAATGGACTTGGATTTTGACCCGAACCGCGTACAATCCACAGTGGATAGATATTTAGAGAAAGAAACGATTAGAAAGCGGAAAATTGTAGCGCAGCCGCGTAAAGAAGTGGACGAATCTGTAGAGCCATCTGTGTCGAAAAAGAAGCAGAAGAAATAGTAAATTAATTGAAAGGATGCATTTACGTCAACGGAATGTACAAATAAATTTACATGTAAATATTTTCGCTGCTAAAAGTGAATCTGTTCGAGTTTAAATTTCTTTTTTCCTTGGGGGGAGGGGTCTATGTGAATGATTTTACAAATGAAAATAGCGTCCTTTCACAAAATCTGTGCTAGGGGAGCAGGCGTTAGAATCTAAAATATACTTTTTCTGCTGTAGATTAAATAGGATTAAAAGTCGTCTGTATTTGTTTAAAGTCAAAGGACATGTAGTTCTAATCGTAAACAAGGGGGAGAACATCTTGAAATTTAGTCTAAATAACTTAAATTTTAAATGATTGCATTAGTTTTGATATTTAACATATTTTAGGCAATGTGCATGTAAACACCAAATAACTCTTAAACAGTCAATTTAGTATATTTTCAACTAATTTAGGTTTTAAAATTTGAACGAAGGGTTTAAATTACACAAGTTATTTTAAATTTAACTTAGTATTCTGCTGTCCATATTTTTGCGGAATTCGGGTAATTTCATATGATAAAATTACGATGTAGCTGGCGAATTTTCCAAAAATATTTAAAAAAATAAAATTTATTTTCCAAAAATATCGTTTTAAACTTGTACTGTTTTGGTCAACAAGAATTTCGAAAAATTTAGTAGTCAAGTTGGATACCTACCTTGGAATGTCAAAGATTATCATCGCAGATAATAACTATCTATCCCAGGGACAAACGTGTTCTTCAAAGATATTACTCCGATCGCCAACTATTTTTTTTCAGTTCTGGAGTGGTTTCCCGTTTTAGGGATAGGGTTTTGTTCATTCGGACATTGCTGGGTGGTGACTGAATAAGAACCATTTGGTCCTTCTGCAAAAGGAAAATATTTCCCTTCTCGCTTTTGGAGGAGGTGGGAAAGGAATTTGGTGAAGATTTTGACTTCTTGGTTTTATAAGGCGATTTTGATTCTAATTGGTCATATCGATGACGTGTCAATTCAGTCAGAAATTCTGCTTTTTCTGTAAAACTCAAAGTCATTTTGATTTTTGGAAATTTCTTCTGATGCCCCCTTCCCCCAGACGAACCGGCCTTGGTTCCCCTAAAGTTTGGTTCTGTGAGAACTTCTGATAAAATAATGTAACTGTAATCCTCATAGGAGTGAGGGCTCATTTAGGGCTCATTAGGGCAAAGGCGCATTTAGGGCTCAAAGGCTGCATACCTCATTTAGGCCTGCAAAATGATACAGATGATACGTAAAGTGCTATATAAACAAAAAAACTTGTAAATATTATTAATAAAAACAGTGATAATTATATTGATATTTTTATGTCCTATATATATTGCTTCTTATTTTATTAAATTTCATTTTTTATTATTTGCTTGAAATAAACTACTTTATACGACAGGTATTTTCGTTGTAATTTGTATTTTCTGTATTCATCTTATTTGGGGAGCTTTGAGTTATACAAAACTTTGGCAGAATCACTTTCCCAACTGATTCTTTTTGCTGCTATTCTTGGTAATTAACTAACCAGACCTGTATGCAGGATCGTATTCAGGGGGTGGGGGTTACCTGGTTTGAACTCCCCCCCTCCAAAAAAACTTTTGTCCGACTTGTACCAGACAAAAGTTATGTAAAAATTATGTTGCCTTTTGTAAATTTTATTTTGTAAACCATCTCCTCCCGCCGAACAATGTCCTTGGACATGGCCCTGGCTCTTTTATACTAATTTGCAGCTGCTGGTAATGCGAAATTCTTGTAAATTAATTCGTCAAGCAATTCTTTAATCTTAGTCTTTGTAATTAGCTAATAACAAGCTGTATGGTAATGGCCAAGGCCGTATCTAGGAGGGGAGGGGTACTGGGTTTGGACCCCCTCCTCTGATAATTTTTTCTGACTGGTAAAACGCAATGAAAATGGGTATAAACAAATTTCGGATGCGTTTTTGTATTATACCCCCCCCCCCCGAAAAAAAAATCATGGATGAGCCTTGGTGGTTGTAAAGATTTAATATCAATTTATATATGATATGAATGTTTAAGCTGTTTAATCCTTCTTAGATTTCCTGAATAATGAATTTTTAGACAATAAATCAGTGAACAATGGAAATATAAATTTCAGACATCGAATAGCAGAACTCAGCAATATTAAAAATGATGCCTAAGTTCACAAGTATAACACGTAAGATTCACAAAGTCATCCAGATGAACTCAGGGATGGACTTTGGCCATCGCCACAAAATTTCGGCCTTTTTAGGATTTTTTAAATTTATTTTCGTGCTAATTTCCGTGTCATTCTCTTGCTTGTAATGTGTGAAAAAAAAGATTTTCCTTGTTTCTCAAGATGGGGGACTGGAATTTCCCTCTATGGGGTTTTTGGCTGTTGTGACTTCCATGGCCTAGTTTTAATTTCGATTCGGCACCTTTTTCTTAGGGCTACACGCTATTTTTAAGTCTCGGTAAATTTATTTTCGCGAATAACTTTCGCCATTAAGATTAGTGGAAATAATAGAGGTCATTCCTGGATCAGCTTCAAATGGAGTTTCTTCCTCACTTTACAGGGCACTCATATAATATACCCCTACCTAATATTCTTCTCATATGCTTCTCTGACGCTTAATCCTAATGAAATATAAGATAAAAATAATAATTTATAAACAAATTTGGGCTATATATTTGCACATGAAAGTATAGCGGGTCTGCAAGCCTAATGTGTTAGGTGCAGTTATTCTGCATATTATGTAATAAGAATTGCTTTCTAACTTCACACTGTCCAAATATTTTACCACCACCACCATGTGCAAATATATAGCCCAAATTATATATTTTTCATTTATTCTATCACTTCTCTTTGTCTTGTCTCATGCTAAGCCGAAAGAAACTAACGAAAAAATCGGTTCTATAATGCGTCTATGAATGAACCACTTGAGCGGTAGGGGGTTTATCGCATAAGTACCCTTTACAGTTGTTTTGTTTCTTCTAAGCGTGTTTTTGAACTTTCGGTTACTATGGGCTAGAGTTGCTTCTTTACTAGGTTCTTTTCTCTGACAGATAAATTGTTTATAATAGAGTTCATACTTATCGAATAATTTGCTGCGTAAAATGGACGTGGACGCAAACGTGGACGTGGCTGCATAAAATGGATGTGGACGCAAACACATAAGGAGAGGGGGGGGGGGGGTTTGGCCCATCCTTTAACATTTTGACCCAATTCACGAATGTTACAAGTTACACCATACTCATAATAGGTGAAGAAGGTGTGTCTAAAGCCCCGCCTTAATTGGCGAATAATAGTATCGCGGATTCTTCATTTTGGTCAATAACGCGTAAAAGATTATTAGCACTGTTAACTCTAGAGTGGAAAGGCGTTCCTTCTTCTTATCTATCACAAAATTGAAGCAATCCGCGGTTACTCGTTTAGAATCGCTATTGGTCCAAACAGAAAAGTAAGGCGCGGCCTTTTATAATCTCCTTATATCTGCGAACAAGGAGACTAGTGTATAAGTTTATTTTATATGTAGCATCTTTATGACCTTAATTACAGAATTTAAGACGTGAATTAACGTTATGCCTTATATACTATACAGTATAGTAAAATGTATAGTAAGTAAGTAAGTATAGTAAGTACAGTATAGTAAGATGTGTTTTTTTCCTATGCAAATAAGTTACTAGATCTCCAACACTAGGGTGAGCCAAGAACTCGCAGCGTAATAGATTCACTTTGCGAGCCATGTGGTATATATTACGTTGCAACATGATATATTCACGCGGTCAATTCCCATTCATTTTGTTGATTTGAAGTACAGAAGGCACCATATAGACGAAACATATTGCAATTTCTAATAAAATTTCTTATATCCTTCATATAACTAACCATTTTCTTGTTATTAATCAAAAAAACCTTCTGAAAACAGGTTCTTCAAAGAAAAATAAAGGCAATTTTAAACTTAAGCTCAGCAGATACAAATACCTGTTAAAATTCAAACTCAACACGATCAGAAATCATAGGCAGCGCGATAGCGTTGCCTAAGTAAAGAACGATGTGGGCACAATGTATTCTTTTTTCTTCTCCATACCCGGGCACTTCATATCGAAGGAGTTGTCGTAGAAACTTCGAAAAGGGCTCATTCGATTGGAAATTGGAGTGGCTAGTGCCCTTTTTAATAGTCGAAAGTGATTGGAGGGCAACAAGCCCCCCCCCCACGCCCATTATTCCCCCAAACACATCCAATCAAAATTTTGCGATAGATATTTTGTTCAGCGTAGTTGATTTCCAGATAGAAAATATCTTTTGAGGAGGACACTCCCACACAACCCTCGGGGCAAGGGTATTGAGTTATACCCTGGGGGCATATAAGGTTTTTCTAGAAGGTGTTGTCGTAGAAACTTCAAAAAAGCCTCATTCAATTGGAAATTCAAAGGGTTAGTGCCCTTTTTAATAATCGAAAGTGATTGGAGGGCAACTAGGGGCGGGGCCGGGCGTCATTCCCCCAAACACATCCAATCAAAATTTTGAGATAGTCATTTTGTCCAGCGTAGTTGATTTCCAGATAGAAAATATGTTTTTGATGAGGACACCCCCTACAACCCTCGGGTCAAGGGTTTTAAGTCATGCCCTGGGGGCATATAAGGTTCTTATAGAAGACGTTGCCGTTGAAACTTCAAAAAAGGCTCATTCGATTGGAAATTCAAAGGGCTAGTGCCCTTTTTAATAGTCGAAAGTGATTTGAGGGCAACTCCAATCAATCACATTCAATCAAAGTTTAGAGATAGCCATTTTGTTCTACATAGTTGAAAGTTCTGGAAATTATGTAATTAAGGATGACAAACCCCCCAGAGTCCCCAGGGCAAAGGTTTTAAGTTATGCTCTAGGGGCATATAAGGTTTTTATTGATAGAGTTGTCGTAAAAACTTCATAAGGGCTCATTCAATTGGAAATTGAGAGGGCTAATGCCCTTTTTAATAATTAAAAGTGATTAGAGGGTAACTAACCCCCTTCTCACGCCCAACATTCCCCCAAACACTTCCAATCAAAACTTGCAGATAGCCACTTTTGTTCGACTTAATCAGTGAAAGTTGTATTTCATCTCTAACTTAATAGATGCAAGTATTGCCTCGAACCCAACTCTTTTTGGCTCAACTCCTAAAGTGCGTATTTTTTGTGCTACATTTTCGTAGAAAAGAAATTAAATTTTTTATTTTATTTTAGTTTTCAGTTCAGAATCACTAAGTTATTATTTGAACTTCAAAAGTATTTATGGTGTCTTAGAAATAATATTGATTTTTTAACTCCAATTAGACAAATACCTGAAAATTTTCAAAGTAGTGGTGTTTTTTGTTCGATTTAATCAACGAAAGTTTTATTTCATCTTTCACTTTAAAGTTGTAAATATTTCCTAGAACCTAACTTTTTTTGGCTCCGCTTCTAGAGTGTGTATTATTGGTACCATCCAGAAATATCAGAAAATATATCAGAAAAGGGCATTTAAAAAAGATACAAATGCCGCCCAAAGAAATAAGGCTTGAGCACACCTGAGAATGGTTACCAAATTAATTACTTAGTTAGCAACCTGATTCAATGAGGTTTGTCTCTTAATATTAAAAAAAAAACATGGACTATTTTGGCATTACTTATGTCGTTCTTCTAAGTTACATAAAGAATCAAACAGTTCGTGATAACAAATTGTATAGTAGGAGAAACCTGGCTCAGTTTTAATCAAAACTCTAAAAAAAAACTATATTCAATGCTATTGTGTCTGAGTCTGCATCTTTGCTGGTAACTTGAAAAAGTTTCTGAATTATTTTGAGGTCTTTTCCTGTTGTTGTTTACCCTCTAAAGATAGATTTCTTGTCAAGTATTATCTGTATGACCTTCTCCAATTATTAGAATAAGCCCTTTTGCCTGGGTATTTTCACCAGCGTCATCTTTTTTCTCGGGTAGATTGGCACGCCATCTATAATATCAGTTTCCTATAACGCCATTTTTGATTTCTTATCGTTAAGAAGCGTACTGGGAACTAGCAGAAGAGGGTAAGGATCCTCCCGCAAGCGACGTATTGTACCTGCCGGTATTAAGTTACTCGTAAATTGCGGGGGACAGTTGAGGGGGTCCTTACACTTCCCTTGTTCCTAGGTTCCTTCATTCTGTATGTATTCAGCATTCTGTGCTGATGGCGTGGACCGCTGGAATGCTCGTTTATTGTCCTGTTCTGAATTTTTTCCAAAACCGTATCGAAAAAGGCTTTTCTGCAGATATTATGAAGAAACATATGTCTGAATTTTTCACGCTCGCCCAGGTTTCTGAAGCAAGAAGGCAAATCTTCCAGTTTTGCCATCCTGGGGAAATTCAGCATAAGAGAGTGGGTACAAATGCGTTTATTAATATTGTCTCCGATATTATCGATACTATTGCAAAGTATGATGCTGATGATGTTGGTCTGCCAGTCTTTGTTATCCGCCACCCTAGTGAAGTACCGCTTATTCCTGCCGATGCTTTTTGTGCGTTGAGTTGCCGTGTAAACTCCTGTTTGTCTGAGCTACGCTCTTTGTCTGAGTGCGTGAGAACTCTCCTGCCTGGGACAATTGGATGTCCTCCGTCGTTAATGCAAGAATGTACTGTCTCTTCAAAACCGTCCTATGCAGTTATTCTAAAAAACCCACCTACTGACCTCAAAGATCATATTGAGCGCAAAGAAACCCTGGATGGTCATGATGGTATCGTAAGTGTGAGATCTGATCCTGTCAAGAAAAGGTGGGTGGTCCATACCCGAGATAAAGCCTCAGCCGTCTCTCTCGCCGCCGCTGCAATTAGTCAGCTAAATGTATCCACTTATGTCCTTAATCAAAAAGTGATTGGTATTGTGAGTAACATCCATGTTGTTGTGCAAAAATCAGAGCTTATTAGTATGATTCCCGGTCTCGTTGATGCAACTAAAATTGGAAGTTCCGGATCCTTCCGCCTTGAATTTCTAGAATATGCTGCCTTAAATAAAGCTATAAACGATGGTTTGTGTTTGGGATACGAGCTTTTTAAAATTAGACGTTTTCAGAAGTTACCTCCTAGATGTTACCGTTGTCAATCACCGAACCACATTGTCGGAAATTGCCCACTCTCATCGACTAGTCAAAAGTGTTCACGGTGCGCTGCTGGACATTGTAATACACGTGATAATCCTTGCACTGAAAGCCCGAATTGCGCCAATTGCGGGGAAAATCATGTTTTCTATAGTCTCAGATGCCCAGTGTTAAAAAAAGCTCTGAGTAAGGATAAAAAATGATTGTTAGTGGCAATAGATTTCGCTTTGTTTCACTTAATTAAAAAACTTGTTTTTTTATTTAATTATTCCGTATATGAAAGGGGCTGTCCCCTCCTCAACGCCTCGCTCTTTACGCTATAGTTTGACTCTGTCTCACAACTTTATTTTTTAAAACAATAAAAAACTTTAGCGTAAAGAGCGAGGTGTTGAGGAGGGGACAGCCCCTTTCATATACGGAATAATTTCTGTTCGTTTTAAGTTTTAATGTCGCTCCTTACTTTCAGTTTAAAAAACTTGTTTTTTTTAAATTTAATTAAACTAAAGAGTTGCCATTCCTCAATGGAGAAAGCCTTACAATGAAGAGGACTCTCAGGAGACTGATTCTCAGTGCCCTGAAAATAAAGACATGGCTATGTCCACTGATTTCTTGAATAAAACTAAACTTTTTTCATATAAAATAACTATGTATTTCTATAAAAACAATTCCAAAAAATATGAATTAATATTGAAATGAGAAAAAAGTAGTGGCTATCAAATGCAAAAAAAAATCTTAACAAATACATTTGAGTAATCTTCCAGTGCATAAACATACCCAAAACATATTTACAAACAAATTCAACTAACACATACTGAAAACCATATCTAAATGCATAAAGACAACCCCAATATTATAAGTCTCAGACTCATATCTCATAAGTTTCCTGGACTGTTTTCTTTAGAATTTTTTTGAACAAATTCACAAACATTCCCAAATGTATAAACAAACACAAAAAAAATCCTGTATTTCTACTTCATGAATTTCCTCCATTGTTTCTTCATGTTCTTCATAGGATACTCATAACCATACCCAAAACAAAACATAATAAAAATCCCAGATATCTACCTCATGAATTTCCTCCATTGTTTTCTTTACCCTCTTTCAGAACGAATTCACTGACATACCCGAATGCATAAGCAAACACATCAAAAAAGTCCCACGCCGGTGCACTTCCCCTTGTTTTTGTGGTCTTCCTAAAATTCATAAGCCCAGTAATCCACTTCAATCCATTGTTTCTTCCTTTAATTCTCCTACAGCAAAAATAGGGAAATTCTTATCAGTT
>JAQQPU010020147.1:2705-15766 GCA_029168905.1 Artemia sp. Kazakhstan ARC1039
TAGAATTTAAGGTTGGATAGGGAGAAATCAGGTTGAATAGGAGAAATAAATGGATTGAAAATTAGCGTAATTTCTGGCCTTCTATAGAGCTGAAAGCATCCTAACCCCCATCCTAATACAACCTGTAAGATAGACGAATATTGATGGACCGTTTTAGGTTAAGAATCTTATTGTATTTTATTTTGTTTTAATTCCTTGTTTGTTTAAATAAAGGCATTTTAAAAAAGATTTCTTGATTTGTCAACAAGACTTCTGGATTGTTGTTTGGAAAAAAAATCCCCCAAAAAATACACCGTGAAGAATGAATAAAACTACATTTTTTTTTTCTGTTTCGGTTTTTCGTGGTGCTGAAACTAAAGTTGTGGTTCCTTTACGGCAAGAAATTTTAAGCTAATCACCATAAAAAAGGAATATTTCGCGTCAAAAATCAACGAAACCGCTTTTTTCATTAAAAACCTATTACCCTTGTTAAACCCTCATGCCCTCAAAATCTAGTTTATGCCTCCATTCGATAAACCCTAGAATTATCAGCTGGGTCCCTTAAACCGCTCATTTATATCCTTGGTCGTACCTGAGATATTGCAGAAGTCCCCTTTTGACAAATCGGATGCACATATTATCTTTTGGTTTAGTTCCGTATGCCCTGTAAATTTCAACTTGACGCATTTTATTCTTTCCTGAGATATTGCAGATACACCTTTTTGACAACTGGAACACATAGTCTCTTTTGGTATAGTTCAGCCTTCTCCTCAACATTTCCTGAAAGTTTCAACTGAATATCCATAGACGTTCCTGATATAATGTAGATAGGTCTTTTTGACATCCTGGATCCACATAATGTCATATTTTTTTTATATCTCTCTCAACATGTCCTGAAAGTTTCAACTTAACACCCTTAGCCGTTCCTCAGATATTGTACATACACCGTTTTGACAACACACCGTTTGACATATACAAATTTTGCTGGAGCTTTTTGGGGTTGGGGATGGGGGGTCACCTAAAAAAGGTGTGAGAATGGTTGGCCTGTCCTCCAACAACTTTGAACTCTTCAAAAAGGCACTGAAACTTTCAAATCGAACTAGCTCTTTCCAAAGTCTCTTATGCCTTGTCACCTTGTGTGCCGACCGGCGTGGGAAGTCCTAAGTCTAAGTAAGTAGAGTCTCTCTGACAACTCTTTTGTACGAATTTGCCCGGGGGAATTATGCATAAATAGTACATTGAAGCCTATGATAATGTTGATTCGAGAATTGGTCAAGAATGAGGTTTCCAGAAGCCTTGACATTCTAATAAAGATTAAACCTATTTTTGCCCGGCTAATTCCTCTTTAGTGCTTTTGTTCAGTAGTATGTTTCTTACCGCCCAATTCTACTGGTTTATGCTTTTCCTTCTTTTCTTCGTCCGTTTTCTAGCACTTAAAACAGCTTCTAGCATCTTGCATCTTGAAAAACTTTACATTCTTTCCTGTACATCTTTGACCTTTTCTCAGCTCCACGGTTTTCCCAGATCCCTTACGTCTTCTTCATCTTTTTCTTGATGGTAGTTTAGAGTGAAGTTGAAACTTAAAACAAACAATACTATTGCTTCGTACCTTATACAACTTATATCTCTATATTTGCAGAATTTTGCAAAATTACCGCTTTGCTGAAAGCACAAAACCGACGTAACAAAACAGGGTTGGGAACGGAAGAGTCCTTAAAGAGCCTTTATATCTAAAAAACTTAAGCAAGTTCAGTTTTATGTAAAGAGCTAGTTTCACAGAATTCTATTAGAGTAAGGAAATACCACGAGCCAGTTTATTTAAGCTAGTATTCTAGATATATGGCCATTGCTCCATGACATGTAAATCAGGGTAGCGGTTTTCTTGTTTTTTGAAACCCAAATGCATCTATATTTTGGATGTTAACTTACTGAATCCGGCACCCGTAAAAATCGAAAACATAAAATAGATGGCATGACAGCGTATTCCTTGCAAACTGACGTTATTCAATCATTTTTCAGCTCTGACAAGTTTGTAAATTTGTTTCGAAGGGGTAGGACCTCTGTGAATATTCCCTCTTGTTTTTCTTAGCCATAAAACTTTATAGGAAAACATTTTGAAATTCCTATGACCTTAAAGTTTTACTTTTTGGAGGGAGGGGAGAGTCCATGGTAACTCGCCACGGGTAATTTATTTCTATTTCTTTTCATCTGTATAATTGACTTCTGTCTTCCCAGTGTTATAATTTTAGCAATTAGTGATCCTGTTAATACCCTTGTTTGTGGAGTGGATGTACTATCTTATCATCTTCTACATCACTTTACTGATTTTCTTAAGTATCAAAATTAGCAATCGGTATCCCCAATTTTAAATATCCTTTAAATTCCTTGATTACCGAAATTAGCGAGCTACTGTCCCAACTTTGAATGCAAATCGACCCAACCAGGGTATCAAAGAACCCACCGTGTAGTTTTATTGAGTTTTTTTTCTATAATTTCTGATAGTCCCCACTTTGAGAAATACAATGAGAAGCCAAATATTAACGAATTCACTACCATATATTAGATAAATAAGACATTAATATTTGAGTTTCATATACATTAGTATATACATACAATACGTCATTAATTGACTTATATTGTCAATTAATGACAATTAATTCGACAGTGCTGTAAATATTAGATTGAATGAAAGATCGACAGTGCTGTAAATATTAGATTGAAAGATAAATATGTCAATATATTACAGAAAGTGTTTGATGTATGTAGGTGCATCTGTAAATGAATGGGGACCGTTGGAAATTCTCCAGCCCCTTGAAAATCTCGTGGCTTTTGCAGTTACCCCATAGTCTTCTGTTTTTTTTTTATTTGCTTGGTGGTTTGTTTGTTGCAGTTTTCATAAACTCAAATGCGGACACAACATTTTCATTTATGAAGATGGTCAATCTGTTCGAGCTTTTCCTATTTACTGTTCCTTTTAATTTCAGACGCTACCCACAAAATGATCATCCAGACTTCCCTCTCTCAAGTGACATGGTATACTTTTGTCAACCAGAAAATCCAACGATTTCTGCACTCCGACGAGCTGGAAGAAAAGACGCCAATATATTTGTGTTCACTTTAACCGACAAAGACACTGGAAAAACACGTTATGGGATTTGTTTGAATTTTATGCGTACATTAGACCGAGAAGCCGTGAAGATGGCACAGGCTTCATCCATAAGACGTGATTCTTGGAGATACTCCGGTGATAAAAGCACTGATTCGGCTTTTTCTAGGTATGTTTAAAATTTAACTGAATGGGACCCAGGAGGGGCCCTTAAATCACAAGTATAGCCATTAATTTTTTTTTTTTGGGGGGGGGAGGTTAGAGGTAATGTCTTTGGTAGATAAGAAGGTGCCAATAACACCTTGCCTTGTAAGATGATACCTTGCGCTGCAAGGCAGAAATCTAAAACACAACTTTAAAGAACACGTAACATATATTCATTTTTCGTCTCACCTTGAAGACCGTGCTCTACTCTGTGAGGTTAAAGGCGCTCAATCTAATGTAATGTTCTATCTAATGTTCAAATGGTTACTTTCAGATTTTCTCATGCCCCTTTTTTCATATAGATAGCCATTTGATACAGTACAGTTGAAAAGTCTAATACAGGATCTCCCAAAAGAGCGCCGAATCTGAATCTACTATAAATCTAATTTATTAATTTGAAAGAAGCCCCCCCCCCCCAAAAAAAAACAAAACAGGCCAGTCTCTTCAGGGGATGGTGCAATTATGTGTGAAACACAACATTGGGCATATGACCCCCCATGCTAATCCTAATGGCACTTATTCTTTCCATGAAATATAGCCTGAAAACCGTCGGCTTACTTTTGATAAAGGGGGGGAAAACCCCTAAGAAATCACGGAATCTTAATGAAAAATCTACCATCATATTCAGTGTATCAGAGAACCCTACTGTGGAGGTTTCAAGCTCCCATCTTCAAAATCTGGAATTTTGTATTTTTTGCCAGAAGAAAGAACCTATGAAATCTATACAGTAGATTTCTCTGATACGCTGAAAATGGTAGTGCGATTTTAATTGGGATGCCGTGTCTTAATGGTGGCGTTTTCCCCCATTATCGAAAAGAGAAAAATGTTCTCTGCCAATTTCATGGAGATGCTAAGAAATTAAACTTAAAAAGATAGAGTTTTTTCAACTGCTAGTAAGGAGCTAAATTAAAACTCAGAACGAACAGGAGCTATTCTGTATATGAGGGAGGCTGCCCCTTCCTCAACCCTTGCTCTTTACGCTAAAGTTTGACTTTTTATCACACTTATTTAAGAAAGACGGCTCAAGCACAAGGGCCGTTGAATTTGAATGAGAAGTATTCTAAAGAGCTTCAAGACTCTAGTGTAAAGAGCGAAGGCTGAGGAAGGGGCAGCCCCTCATATACGGAATAGTTTCTGTTCGTTTTAAGTTTAAATTTTGCTCCTTACTTTCAATTGCAGAAACTTGTTTTCTTATTTAATTATATCTTTGTGCCCAAAACAAAAGAACGCACAATGTGTCTTCCTGCTTTTACAGGACAGGAAAGACAAACTTTTTAACGGAACTTGATAATTGTTTAATGTTAAAAAAATGGCAGTTTAGGGCATTATAGAATAAATGTTACTAACGTCAACCGACATTTTTTTCCAATGCAATCATGTGAACAAGTGTGAGTATGTGTCTTACAATAAGCGGTTGCTTTTTTTGCGACATTGTCTCCAAGACGACAAGACTGATATGCTTTCAACTTTGATTATTTTGTTTTCCCTCTTCTAACTTTATTGATCTGTATCAAATGTTTTTACAGAAATAACTTCAAAGAATCGCTTTTCTATAATTAGAAAAGCTATTACATTCCACGATCTTGTGGGAAAACCGTTCTTTTTTTTCATTGAATTATGAATTTTACCATATTATATGAAAACTATAGGACAGTATGGGGAAACTAAAAAATATCCTGCTGTGCATGTGAAAAGGCTGGCTCTCTGGAATTTTATACTTACCGCAAATTCTTTAGCGATTTTAAGGTATTGACTAGGGGGCGAACACCCTCACATACGTAATAATTTCTGTTCGTTTTAAGTTTTGATGTTGCTCCTTACTTTCAGTTGAAAAACTTGTTTTTTTTTATTTAATTTGTAATCGTTTTTTTAAAATAATGCTGGGAAATCTGGCGCCCCTTCATAGCAATGTCCCTTCCCCCATGGAAAGATCTTCCCACGTAAAATCCCATCCAGTACCTAAAACTATACGAAACTTCAGAGAAACTTTACAAATGGAATAGATTGCGTAGACGTGTTTTCTTGGGTAATTTTGGGACAATTTTGTCTATGTCTTAATTTGAAATTTTTCCGTTTACTTTATCGAACGTTATTTGAGTATTACATGTCTTGATGCTCTGGCTCACTGCGGTAGCTTTTCTTGAATTAATGTCAAATACTATTAATTCTTGTTTTTTTTCCCGAACTTCTGTTCATCTTGTCTCTGTCTGATATTATTTCAAAATTCATCTTCTAACTATTTTTTCAATTCAAATTACAAACTTTTTCGAATTTCAGCTTCCTAATTTCAACAACTTTCCGAGTTGTAGTGACCTAGTAGTGACCAAGCTGATTCAGGTTATGTTTAATGGAATTATGTACGGTGAGGTATAATTTCACATCAATATTATCCTTTCTTTCTCCCTCCTAACAAAAAGCAATGGAATTCATCTGAAACAGAATTCTGGCTCTTTAAGAAATCATAGAGGGTTTATTGAAGAGTTCAGATTTGTTCTCTGAGAAATAAAATAAAAATATGACGTCAAAAATCAAGGCAACCAGATTTTTTCAGGTTGAGGTTTCCTTTGTTCTAAAACTTTAGTTAATGTGTCTTCAAATTTTAATTTTAAGCATATCCACATAAAAAAGAGAGAAATTTTTCGCACTAAGAATCAATGCAACCCCATTTTTCTTCAAACATTTTTTCTCCTTGATAAGCTCTCCTTGGTCCCACCGAGCTAACATTTAAAATAGAACCGATACCCTATTTTTGATCATACAGTTTTTTCTTAATGTTTCAATTGTGTCCCGAAAGCCGTTATTTATACCCTTAACTGTGCCTATTTTATTGAAGATACACCCTTTGGACCATCCCAATCCACATAATGTCTCTTAATTTTGTTCAAGTTTCAACTTAATACCCTTAACCGTTCCTTAGATATTGGTGATCTGTCGCTTTGTCCACGTGCATGCAAATAGTGTCTTTCGGTTTAGTTTGACATCATTCTCAATATGCCCTGAAAATGTAACATGAAAAGTTTCAATTTAACACTCTTAGTCGTTCCTGAAATATTGCAGATTCGCCCTTTTTATAACCTGGATGTGCATACTAACTTTTGAATTAGTTTCACGTCCTTCTCAACATTCCCTCAATGTTTTCCCTTAGCCGGTTTCCCTTAGATGATTTTGCTAGTACGCCTTTTTGGAAACCCGGATGCATATATTGTATCTTGATTTAGTTCAATACCCGCCACACAGTGTCCGCAAAGTTCCAAGCAGTTCCTCAGGTATTGCAGATATGCCCTTTTTGACAAAATTTAGCCACATAATGTCTTTTGATTTACTTCAATATGTTCCTCAACATGCCCTGAAAGCTTCAAATTAATACCTTTAGCCGTTCCGGAGATATTGCCGATACGCCCTGTTGACAACCTGTATGCACATTGTGTCTTCTGATTGTTTTCAACAACCACCTTGACATTTCCTGGTGTTTCACTCACCTTTGTACCCTAAATCTTTTCGGGTACACCATGGATCAAACATTTTTTCCTATCCCAATAATAAAACCTCGTGTTACATATTGCATACCTTGCATTATTTACAGCCCTTGCCCCAGGGGCTTTGGGGGTCATGTCATCCCTAGAGCCATAGTTATTGGACCTTTCAGCTATTTTGGATAACATTTTATCTCCAAATTTTTATCAGATGTCTTTGGGGGCTGAGGGATGGGCAGCCAAAAAGGACGGGGGTGGGGACTGTTTGCATGCCAATCACTTTTGACTCTTAAAGAGGGAACTAGAACTTTCAATTTCCAATCAAATGGCCCCGTCTGAAACTTTTACGACAACTTCTCCCATGCGAAGTAGCCTAGTGAAAAAATTATAATAAATTGAAGCCATGCCGCTCTTTACTTAAGCAGTGCAGTTGGGATGCCTATGATAACTAGTTACGAATCCTGTTCACCTTATTAGGTCTCTGATTTAGGCTAGAGTACCAATGAAAGGTTTTGCAAAGTTTGGAAATTTTGTTAGGGTTTTGCCATCTTGGAGTAAACATTGTATAGAGGAATTTAACGAGGCTACAAAATTAATTGTTAGTAAACTATTTCCAGTAATTAATGGTTGTTTTGTAATGTTCATCCAAAATTTAAACTCTATCTTGTGAATAATCATTTGTCACATGCGATTGCCCTTCTTGTCATCTGTTTTAAATGATATCAACCCAATTGAAATTCCCGTCAACATAGACCAATATCACAAAGATATTATTTCAATTTCTCCCGTATTCCAGATTTCTCAATTCCAGAGGGAAGAATTTTCGAGGGGGTAAGGCAAACGAAATGCTCACTTTATTGCATTTTCGGGGAAATATCTTGTTCTTGGAACTTTATTTGTTTTCAAACCTTAGAGAAGGGCATTACCGCCGCCGTTCTCGAATGTCATCCGGGAAGGATTCTATTTTGTTTTATAGGAACAAGTGTTGTATAGGGAAATTTCACGAGGCCTTAACCAAATAGTGGTACAGTGAATTAATCTTTACTCGGAAATTCGGTGCTCGTGGTTTAATCGTACCTGTCGCACGGTCTAGAGTTGCTTAGAAATGATCCATTATCGTCTCAAAATAATCAAAGAAGAAGAAGAAAAAATAATTAACGAGGTTTTGAATTTAGCTATTAATAAATTATTTTCAGTGATCATCGAAGTGTATTTGCACCAAGTGACTCGGAGAAGGAAAAGGACGGACTAAATGATAATCCGAGGGATCAGTCCCTAGACTCATTGAGGCCAAATTCCCTATTTGTGTCTACAGCTCAGGATTCAGAAAGTGGTGGTTCGACTTGTCCTTCCCCAAGACTGTTAAGGAAAAAGGTCAGAATTTTAAAAGCACTATTTGACAAGTTTAAATTATTTTCACTTTCTCTTTACCATATCAGTAAGGAGATAAGACGTTGAAATTAATGTTTTCAGCTTGTAGGATTGGCCCTAAAAACCGTATTCTAGGTAAGCCCGCTAACAAAAGTGCCATTTTTATTTATGTAAATATAGTGAAAAGTGTTTTAAAGTGTTATAAGAAAGGTGAATGTATTTTAAAGTACAAAAACGTATATGCATTGTAAATTTGTATTTTAATGTTATATGTTATAGGCCTAATGAATGGGAGCAGCCCCTTGCCGCCGTGGGTAGCTAGAATGAGAATTTTGACATTGTTGTATGGTAAATTAATGGATGGAGAATCGTATGAATGAAAAAAAATTGCCATTTTAAAATATCTAAGGAATTGTTTGCCTTTTATCTTAATACAACATACTGTTATGTGTAGTTAATGCAACATATGTTATGTGTAGTTCAAGTATATCACTCATTAATATTTGTCACTTTTCTGAAGAGCTATTGTGTTATAAACCACAGTATAAATATATGTTTTCCTGAAAATGTTGAGCAAGTCCAGACGTGCTTTTTCCTAGGCCCAGACTCCTCGCCTCTGGTACCTTGGGCAGTTGTTATTTTTAGTTACTTTTAGTTACTTTAGTATATTTTAGTTACTTTCTGTTAAACGTTTTACTCTTAAATTATGTTCAAGGAAATGTAAGCTACTAAAAACTTCATTATATGGAATATACCCGCAAAAGATCATAAAAAGTGCGTACAATACAATATACTTCGAGGCGGTGGGTTTATAAAAACAAAATATGAGGAGGGGCGAATTATATTAACAATGTATGGCTACTGAACATATAGTAACCAAGTCTGAGATTTCGAAGGGGAGTTCTCCTCAAGCGTGATAGATTTGTTGGGAATGAAATAAATGATCATGGGTTAATTAATTTTCGCAAATGTAAATCTAAATTACTTTCTAAAGTTTCTGATCTTCCTAGTACCGGTGTAGTGAGAACAGGATTTTTAGTTCTTGGTATGATCTTGTCGATATAGTTTGATTAACTACCATCTCATGTCGTTGGATTCTTTGAGATTTTTCTTACAGACCCGATTCTTCATGTTGTTTTTCCTGAATATCAGTTTACTTTTAATAACGGATTGACAAGGCACCAAGGTGGTTTGGCAGTGTTAGTAAAAGAAGGTATCTCTTTTCGATGCCTTGTAAATCTGGAAGGTTCACATGAGGAAATGTTTTTTGAAGTAATGGTGACTGAAATTAGTCTTGGGAAAAAAGATATAAATTTTTTTTTTTGCGTAGTATACCGACCGCCTTTTTCTCCAGTCAGGTCATTCCTCTCGAAACTCCATGATTTTGTGCATCAACCTCATTTTCAAAATAAAGATATTATCCTTTCGGGAAATGCCAATATTCACCTTCTAGAAACTTCGAATGAATCTTTTGTCGATTTATTGTCTTCTTGTTGTCCTGTTTATCTGCTTCCTACTTGCCTAATACTTACGCGAATTTCACCTAGTTCTGCTTTTCTCTTTCATAATATTTTTATATCTTTGCCAGTCAAAGCAAATTTTGGTGTTTCAAGTGATATATCGGATTATTTTTTGCTGATTTCAGATTTGTTTTTTACTTATAAAATACCGCTGGTAAGTATACGTCAAGTACGGTTAATAAATAAAATAACATTAAAGCATCTGAATAAAAGCCTTGATCTGTTAGATTGGGAGGATGTTATGTCCACGGAGGATACAGATAAGTCAACCGATACTTTACTAAGAAAATTTAAATGCTGCCTTAATTCTAGTTGCTCATTTGTTACGAATAAAATTTGCAGAGAAAAATTTCCCATAAGAACGTGGATAACCTCTGGAGTTTTAATAGCAGCAAAGAAACAAAAAATCATTTATTTAAAAAGCAGCTAAAGAATCCATGGCTATAATTTAATTTTTTTTTTTTAAATAAATGAACCACACCGATACGATTGTCGAAACAAAGGTATTATAAAGAGTCTTTTGAAGAAGCTCAAAATTCTCCTCGTAAAACGTGGTCTTTAATTAATTCTCTTATAAAAAAAGAAAGAAGTTCTAAGTTTCCTGAAGTTATTAGTTTAGAGGATGGATCGATTACTAATAAATCAGACGAAGTGGCTGATATTTTGAATACTTATTTTGCTAATATAGGAGAGAAAATTGCTTCCTCAGTAATGAACGAGTTTGATTCACGCATTTTTTTAATAATAAACATTTTTAACATATAATAATATTTAATAATAAACATTTAATAAACATTTTTTTCGTACCTTCCATCTCCTCAAAGTAATTAAATTTTTCTTGGGTCTATTTCTCAGTTTGAAATAGCAAAAATAGTTTCTGATCTAAATCCAGGTAATTCAGCAGGAACAGACGGGTCTAGCTCTATAATTGTTAAGGAAATATTGTCTGTAGTAATTTTGCCATTACAGCATATAAATAATCTTTCATTAAAAACTGGAGTTTTCCCATTTGATTTTAAAGAAGCGAGAATAATATTCCACTTCACGAAGGTGACTCTCTTGAAAAACCCTCCAATTTATACCCTATATTTTTTTCAGCAATTTCAAAAATATTTGAGAAGGCGATTTATAAAAGGTTGTATGATTTTCTTAAATCGTCTAATTTCTTCAAAAATTCATAATTTGGTTTTAGGTCTGGACATAATACTGAACACGCTATCCTTGCTCTCATCCAATATATTCATTAGAGTTTACATAGAGGAGAAGATTAAAAAAAAAAAAACATTCCATAATATACCAGTTGTAGTCTTTTTTTGTAAATTAGAGAATTGTGGTGTGCGCGGACCGGCGTTGGATCTAGTTAAATTTTATCTGGATAATAGAAAGCAAAAAACAGATGTAGACAATTTCCTCTCTCCACCTATTCCTCAGTCTTCAAGGTTGGGGTACCTCAGGGCTCTGTCCTAGGTCCTCTGCTTTTTCTAATTTATATAAATGACGTTCACTGCGCCATTTTCTAATGTTCTTGATTGGTGTTCATCAAGTTTAATTGCTTTGAATCTATCGAAAGCTAATTTCATAATTTACGACAGAAAGTCAATTGTTTGCCTTCGCATTACCGAGTTACTTTGTCCAAATATATATTATCAATATCTCGGATAGAAACGATAAAGTACCTTGGACTTGTGATTGACAAAACCTTATCTTTTTAAACACATTCAAAAACTATGCTTAAAGATTTAAAGGTGTGTTGGGTGAATGCGAAGGTTGAAACATTATTTTACCCTACTCTGATTTACCAAGCATTTATTTTGCTCTGATTCAGCCTAATATTAATTATTATTTTCTAACATACTTATCTAGATTCAAAAGCCACACTGAACCAATACAGATTTTACAAAATAAAGCCCTAAGATGCCTGAAACTTTTTATTCCATCTCCTATTGCACTTCCAAATAAGTCTTCTACAGTATCTTTATATACTTATCCAGATATACTTCTAGTTTCTCAAGAATTTACTTTTGAAGCAATTCTTTTCAAATTTAATTATGGCATTAAGAAGTTGCTGCCATATTATCTCAATCAAAGTTTGTTCTCTCAATAAAAAGATTTACATAATTATAATAATCAACAAGAAAGAGTATCTACATAGACAAGTATAGTACTGAGTGATCTAAATTTGCTGCTTTTGTGTCGATAGCCCAGTGCTGGGATGCTCTCAGGGATCTTATTGAAAAATTTACTGAAAAATTCGATTAATAAAGAGAAATATTAAATTTTGTTTAGTTCAAAATTATCTTTAATTTTGCGTCTATTTAATAAGATTATCTTATTTGCATGTTTTGTTGCTCTGGTTGAATATGGGCCTCTCATCTATCTTCTAGTATTAATTTATACTTAATAATATTGCAATTTTTGATATTTTTTTTTTATAAATCCTGGGCTAGCTGCCACTTTCATATTACTTTTGTGTTATTGTATCTTAACCGTCGAGTTATCTTTGCATTGTAGTGTTATTTGTTATTTTATTTTTGTCTAGGCTTAGTTTTTCCAGCTTGTCTCACCATGGGCCTATGACAAATATATACATATATATGTGAATAATAAAATGGTTAAACTCTAACTTGAAAGCGTACGCCAGTATTAAATGCTTAAGCGGAAATTTTGATAATTGCAGGTAATTGAGCAGTTATTTGAAAATGATAAAGGGTAAATATTGGATTTTTCCAGGAGCTTCTTCTAACGGAGAGACATGTGGGGGGATGTTTAAAAAAAATGCCAGGTGTCTCCTGCAAAGAGATTTATTTGGAATATCTTGAGAAACTTGAAGAAATAGAAGAAAAAACATATTCTAGCGTTGCTTTTTTCATCTTCTAGATAGAATTCAAAATGAAAATATTTCTGGACAATCTTACATTTACCTTTCTGATAAAGAAGTAAACTTCCAACGTTCGCAGTACAAACTACAGTTGACTTGACTGCAGCCGAGTCAAATATAGTTCAGGGTCATAAATATAGTTCAGGGTCAATATAGTTCAGGCTACCATAGTTCAGGGTCAGAATGTCTAACGTTTTTGTATTCCTATTATTGTCGAAAACCGTTTGCTAAAGTTTTCTCAAAAGGAGGACATGCAGGGCAGTCTGCATCAGGAGGTTCAACGCCTAGTTGAATACGTATTTCTCCGCAGGTCTGCAAAAATTTAAAATTGATGGATAGATTTTCTAGGGCTAAAGGGCCTATTACTTACTTACTTAAGACGATGCACAGGCTATTCATCCCAACTCGGCACCAGGGGGTGTTTGAACCAGGTTCTGCTAAAGTGGTCTGTCCTCTATCTGCGGATGAACGAGTTGAAGCCACGACTTGTTGCACATGTAGCCATATTTCTGGAACTTGCCTAGTGGTTT
>JAQQPU010020149.1:0-14223 GCA_029168905.1 Artemia sp. Kazakhstan ARC1039
AAGTAACCCCCCTCTCACGCCCACCATTTCCCCAAACACATCCAATAAAAAGTTTGAGATATCTATTTTATTCAACGTAGTTGAAAGGTCCGGAAATTATGTCTTTGAGGATGGCACTTCCCCACAACCCTCAGAGCAAGGATGACAACCCCCTTTTTGTAATAAAGAGCAATGGGGGTACAATGTATTATTTTTTTTGTTTTTTTTTAGACCAGGGCTCTTCGTATCGAAGGAGCTGTCGTAGAAACTTCGAAACGGGCTTATTCGATTGAAAATAGAAAAGGGTCAGTGCCCTTTTTAATAGTTTAAAGTGATTGGAGGGCAACTAATCCCCCTCCCATGCCCACCCTCGCATTCGCCGATTATGTTTAAAAAAAATGTTGCCTTAAGATTAAATCAAAATGCACTGTGTTATTACTAATTCCTAATAAGGTATCTCAGCAGCATCCCAAGAACGACTGAGGGTATTATGTTCAAACTTTCGGGGCTACTGCTGCTCTTAAAATTTAACCAAATCAAAATAGCGTAAGTGTATCCAAGCTATCAAAGAGAGTAAACAGATTTTTTTTGCGAATGGCATCAAGTTTTATATTTCAGGTCAACTAGAGGAGGTATGAAACTAAATTAAACACTACCTTTTGTGACCAGATATTTAAAAAGGTGTATGTTGTTAAAAATTGCTGAAAAATTTTCTCCAGCTTACAAATAGCAGGCCAAAGTATAAAGTCTTAAAAAAACGAAAAGCTTTAAAGGATTATTTTTTTCCCTGAAAAGACTATGTCAATATAAAAATAAGAGAAATTAATTAAAAAAACTTTTCCACAAAATAAGTTTTACTAAGAAAAGTAAAGAACTTCATTAAACCAAAAATGCCTTCCCAAGGCCAGAACATAATTCGCACTTTACTGAAAAAAATACAAATGAATCTACATTGTCATTTTAATATACATATACTGATATTTATTAATCAAAATGTTAATATTATTTGATTTAATAAAGTTATAATAGTAAAAATATTTATATTTTTTCAGTAAAGTGCAAATTTCGTTCTGGCCTTGCCATGGCTACCTCAAAATGGCTACCTCAAAATTTTTATCTGATGTATTTTGTGGAAAAAGGGTGTGGGAGGGGTGTGGGGTTAGTTGCCCTTTGATCCCTTTTGACACTTAAAAGCTGGACTAGAACTTCCAATTTCCAATCAAATGAGCCCTCTCTAAAGTTTATACGATAATCCCTTCCTGCCCCCGGGCCCTGGGGAGGGAGGTTTGTTGACACCAGAGTCTTGTTATTTAACCTTTCAACTATTTTTAACAAAATGGTATTTTTAACCCTTGCATATAAAGCACCTCTGGGGGGAAAATAATAAAAAAATATTGAAGCTATATAAGATTTATTCATTCATTTATGTTTGCACCGATAATCTTTATGTTTGTAAGATAGTTGATTTTAATTTCTGTTCGTTCAGGGTTTCGTTTATTCAATAACAGTATGCTCTGGTCTTTTTAGTTTTAACTATAATAGGAATAAATTTCTGTTAGTCCTGAGTTCAATATGGCTCTTTACTTTTCTTAGAAAACTTATTTTTATGCAAGGTTTTTTTTTTAATTAATAATAATAATAAAACATTGAAGCCTTATGGCCTTTGTTGTAGACAACTTAATTACATGCCTCTGATAAATCAAACGTGATTTTTTCACGTAACAATGAATGGATCGAAAAAATAGCTTCAAAACACAGTAGTTAAGCTATTTCATTTGTTGATGCAGAAAGAATAGGATCGTTTTGATTAGACCATTTTTCGGATTTTTTTCCACAATAATTTAGCATTTATTGCGAAGTATGTATTTTAACCTTATCTTAAGTATGGCTGTAATTTTAAGTATTTGAGGATTTTCAGTTTGAGAGAATTTATGGGAGTAATTCTATAGAAAATTCTTTATCTAGTTCTTATTAGTGTGTTTTGATGTGTCTTAATGTCCCTTCGAAATTTCTTGAAACTTTTAACTTTCTTCCCATACAAAACTTTACCTTATTAAAGTCTTTGGGTGGGGGCAGCGTAGTTGGCATAAATAAGAAAACTTTAGCGTAGACAGTAGGAGAGGGGAGAGGGTGAGGTCTTTGAACTATTTAAAAAAAATGCATCTCAAAGTTCTTATCAGATGGGTTTGAGGAAAAAAGGGCGTGGAGGGGGGTGGGGCTAGATGCCCTCCAATCCCTTTTGACTCTTAAAAAGTGAACTAAAACTTTCAATTTACAATCAAATGATCCCTTGTTGAAGTTAATACGAACATCCCTTCCATAAGACCCATATATGCCCCCAGGGCATAACTTACAACGCTTTCCCCCGGGCCCTGGTGGGTGGTGTCAACACTGGAATTTTTGTTATATGATCTTTGAACTATTTTTAACAAAAGTTAGCTATCTTAAAATTTTTATTGGATGCATTTGGGAAAAAGAGTTTGGGAGGAGGGGGGGAAAGCTGGTTACCCTCCAATATATTTTGATGCTTAAAAAATGAACTTTCAGTTTCCAATCAAATGAGTCCTCTCTGAAGTTTATAGGAGCAATCCTTCCGTAAGAACCATGTATGCCCCCAGGGCATAACTTATAACCCTTGCCCGTGAAGACTGTGGGGGGAGTGTCCTGCTCAAGCATATAATTTCCAGAACTTACTACGTTGAACAAAATGGCTATATCAAAATTTTGATTGGATGTGTTTGGGGAAATGGTGGGCGTGGAAGGGGTGTCAGTTGCCTTAGATTCACTTTCGACTATTAAAAAGGGAACTAGTCATTTAAATTTCTAATTGAATGAGCCCTTTCTGAAGTTTCTACGACAACGTTGTCTATACAAAACCTTATATGCCCCCAGGGCATAACTTACAACCTTTGCCCTGAGGGCTGTGGGGGAGATGTCATCCTCAAAGACCTAATTTCCAGAACTTAAAACTACGTTTAATAAAATGACTGCCTCAAAATTTTTATTGCATGTGTTTGGGGAAAGGGTGGGCGTGAGAGGGGGGTCAGTTGCCCTCAAATCACTTTCGACTATTAAAAATGGCACTAGCCCTTTGAATTTCCAATCGAATGAGCCTTTTTTGAAGTTTCTACGACAATGGCTTCTATAAAAACCTTATATGCCCCCAGGGTATAACTTAAAACCCTTGCCTTGAGGGTTGTGGGGGAGTGTCCTCCTCAAAAACGTATTTTCTATCTGGAAATCAACTACGCTGAACAAAATGGCTATCTCAAAATTTTGATTGGATGTGTTTGGGGGATTGATGGGAGTGGGGGGGCTAGTTGCCCTCCAATCATTTTCGACTATTAAAAAGGGCACTAGCCCTTTTAATTTCCAATCGAACGAGCCTTTTTTGAAGTTTCTACGACAACGCCTTCTAGAAAAACCTTATATGCCCCCAGGGCTTAACTTAAAATCCTTGCCCTAAGGGTTTTGGGGAAGTGTCCTGCTCAAAAATATATTTTCTATCTGGAAATCAACTAAGCTGAACAAAATGGCTATCTCAAAATTTTGATTGGATGTGTCTGAGGAAATGATGGGCGTGGGGGTGGGGGGGGGCAGCGGCCCTCTAATCACTTTCGGCTATTAAAAGGGCACTAGCTCTTTAAATTTCCAATCGAATGTGCCAATTCTGGAGTTTCTACGGTAACGGCTTCTACAAAAACCTTATATGCCCCCAGGGCATAACTTAAAACCCTTGCCATGAGGGTTGTGGGGGAGTGTCCTCCTGAAAAATATATTTTCTATCTGGAAATCAACTACGCTGAACAAAATGGCTATCTTAAAATTTGATTGGATGTGTTTGGGGGAATGATGGGCGTGGGGGAGGGGGCTAGTTGCCCTCCAATCATTTTTGACTAAAATAAAGGGCACTAGAACTCTTGATTTCCAATTGAATGAGCCCTCTTTGAAGTTTCTACGACGACCCCTTCCATGTGAAGTACCTCTGGTGAAAAAAATAATAGATAAATAATAAAACATTGGAGCCGTATGGCCTTTACTATAGGCAACGCTACAGCGTTGCATCTGATTCAATATATCTAAACGAAACTACAAGCGCTTAGAAAAACAATTGTTCAATATTTTGCAGCTTATTTCCCCATCTTCAGTTTAAAATATCACTCTTTTAGTGGATTAGATCCTGAAACACAAAACGAAACTGAACTATCCCATCCACTTGGTTTAACTTTGCATGAACAAATGCCATATGCGTATCTTTTCGATCCTCATCTAACAGAAATGCCATCAAATGTGCATTTCATGTGTATTTCTTGGGGAGTCCCCTTCCTGTACGGAATAAATTCTGCTCATTTTGGGTTTTAATGTTACTCTTTACTTTCATAATAGCATCGTAGACCAAAAATATTCCAAAAATCAGGGAAGATTAAATATCAATTTCATAATTTTGACGTGTTTAAAAAAATGTATACCCCCCACCCCCCCAAAAAAGTATCTCCGAAAAAAAGTCTTGGATGCTGCACTGGGGACTATATATCAGTTTCTACCTACACCCTCCCCTCGTCTCTCCCCTTGAACTATTTCTGTATCTATTTGAAGGCTCAATGAGAGTTGAGATGTTTTGGTATTAAAATGCACCCTTTGAGGTATCTCTCTCCCTCCCTAACTACAAAACAATCATAGAACCAAACTGTAGAGGTATAAAGCTTTTATATGCAAATGTTCGGAATTGTAATACAACAGAGAGTTTTCCTAAGCCTGTGAAATTTCTTTAGACCTTAAGGAGTTTTTGACTAGTTAGGGAGGGAGGAAATGCTTAAAAGGGTTCATTTTAAAGTCAAAACACCCCAACTCTCATTGAGCCTTAAGCTAAACAAAATTCGTTGTTAGAAAGAGACAAGAGGAGAGTGGAGGTAGAAATTGATTTATAATTGTTAAGGTCGTATTCAGGAATTTCGTTTGTTTTTTTTCGGGGATGGAGGGGGGGGGGGATAACTAGTAAAGACACATTTTTTTAATCCTCTAGTGTGCATTTTTGTATATAGAGGGTACAAGTAAATTATTGTTATTATTATTCAAAATTTGAAATTGATATTTAATCCCTCTTGATTTCTGTGGATATTTCTGATCTACGTTTGTACTATGAAAGTGCAGAGTAACATTAAACCCCAAAATGAGCAGAATTTATTTCGTATAGGAGTGGGACTACTCCTTTTTCATCCCTACCTTCCCCTCATGGTCGTAGCAACTTTGGAGGATGGTAAATCAATCAGAAATTGAGAGTCGTAGTCCTTTTTTTATAAGTCAAAAGTGACTGGAAACACCCCAGCTGCGGGGTACTATTTTCCAAGGGGTATTTTTCACACTGGTATTTTCCAGGGGTTATCTTCCACGGGGGGGATTTTTGAAGGGGTAAAGGCTAGACCCCGATTTTAGATCCCAAAGAGTATTGGCCTGGGTCCAAAACCCGATTTTAGCAAGAGCCGTAATATTGAATATTCTTCTGTTTCTGTTTCAGCCAACTGATGGAGTCATTCTGACAAAGTCGATGTTTCGTAACAATACTATTTATTGCTCATTTATTCGTAACGCTACGTTTTCTGCCTTCAGCGATGAATTTGACTTAGAAAATGACAGCTACTACCTGATCCTGGCCAAAGGACCTGCGGAAAAAGGTACTTTATGCTAAATTCATCTGCAGTGTTACACAGAAAGTAGTGAAGGGTTACCATACCCCCCCCACTACCTATCAAAGCTTAAGAATTAATATCTCTTAAAAATTCGGAAGCTTCTTGTGACAAAACCCTGAAAGGTTCTGTTCGGGTATCTTGCTATTAGGAAAATATTTTGCTCTAGCCTTTTCTACCAAAGATTAAAATGAATCCCGTGTGGTAATTGAAATAGAAATGGCAGCTTATAAAATTAAATATCTTGGACCATTTTTTCAGTTTTCAAGCATTAAATGTTAATAAAATACTGAAACACCGGTTTTGCCTGTTAATTTAATCCTGATTTTTCGAAAAGGCTAAGGGTGTTGAGGTAAAACTTTCAGGGAGCATTGAGGGGACATTGAATTAATCAAATAATACCATATGCACCCATCTTGTAAAAAGGGCGTATCTTCATTATCTAAGGAACGGCAAAGGATATTAATTTGAAACTTTCAGGGAGTGTTGAGGGAGATGCTGAACTAAATCTGAATACAGTCCCTACATCTAGGATATCAAAATGCCGTGTCTTTAAAATCTTAGGAACAGCTAACGTTGTTAAATTGAAACTTTCAGAGAATGCCAAGGGTGTTGTTGAGCCATATCAATACTCATTGAGTGCATCCCGATTAACAAAAAGGATGTATCCCGATTGTCTTAATGCAATATTTTAAGATAAACTAAGGTAATCAAGTTGAAACTTTCGGGGAGTATTGAAAGCATATTGAAGTTAATCAAAAGATGTTACTTGCAATCAAGTGGTCAAAAGAGTGTATCTGCGATATATTGGTAACGGCTAAAGATACAAAATTGACACTCCCAGGGAGAGTTGAGGGTAAATTTTAGCTAGGTCGAAAATACTGTGTATATTTATGTTGTCAAAGAACGTATCTGTGTTTTTTGTGAAACATTGAGCTTTCAGGTGAAAATGTTGTCAGCGAGTTTGAACTGATCTCTTCAGATTAGATTTTTTTTAATAACCCTTGACGTGTCAGTTTCTGGTTTGTGATTTTCGACAAGGTTAAGATATTTTTGGTGTGACAAATTGCTGGTTATACGGTATTAGTAGTAATAGGGGCAATACTCCGGGAGATATATCGTATAAAGCGACCAGAACACGTTGTATTTGACTAAAATGGTATACTATTCGGAACTTGCAGCCTGAGGGACTAGACCATGTCAATAGATACTGATGGCACATAATTTAATGCAAGAACTATGCAATGAATATACCTTTTGATACCTGTTTTTATGTAGGTCCATGACCCAATTTATGATGTACGTCCAGTATAGCATAGCATTCAAATGGTCTGAAGGGTCTTAACTCAGGACATGAATATACAGATAAAACCAAATGACAATAACAAGAATGAATTTTTTGTTTGGATTGAGTGAAACCTGTAAAGGGTTAAAGTTTTAATCGCTTACCAACTAAAAGGTAAGTCTGAGGGATTGATGGCTCCAACGCCACATCATATAAATCTCAGAATAGGATTGGAAAAAATTCATCTTTCGCAAGTCGATTGATTCGATTGACCTAACATGACTTCTTGGCTATGGTCACTATAATACACAAGTACCAAGTGAGGAGTGCAACTAATATAAAATATTGTTTAGTATTGGAGTATGCATAAAACTGTAACTAATAAAGTCGTAGGTGCCGAGAAAAGAATTTTAATATAGAAATCCAGAATAATACTTGACGACGCCCATAGTGAGTATACTATTGGAGCTACTGCAAATTCTTCTTACAAAAAGTCATACACATTTTAGGCAATGATATGGCAGCCATTAGTCATCCATGTCCCAACGTCCGAGAGCCCCACTACCCTTTCACCAAACCTTATGACCCCTCCCCTATTTTTCTACAATTTTTGAAGTTTTTTCTAACTTTTTTTTAACTTTTATCTTATTTTTTTTTTACATAAAAATGTTTTAAACTTCTTTTCACATGTCTTAAAAGGACATGAAATATACTTCAAACAAAAAAAAATCACATTTAGTATTTTCAAAAGACAAAATGAGAGTGATATAGATATGTTAGTCGTGACTTTTACTGTTAGAGAAATAATGTTTGGTGTAACACCTTTTTTGGACTGAATTTTTTTTGACGGAAAATTTTTCAACTTTTTTGACGTAGATAATTTCGGAGACCACACTGCCTTTCCATGACGATAAATAAAAGTTCAAATAGGGATAAAATCCTTTTAATAGACAGTGTTTTATTTAAAAACACTGTCTATTAAAAGGATTTTATCCCTATTTGAACTTTTATTTATCTTCAACTTTTTTTTATTTGGCTTTACCAATGGTACTCTATGGCTGCTCATAGACACTACGTGGCTGTACAAGTGGTACTCTATGGCTGGTTATCGACACTACATAGTTGATTGTATGTATTAAATCAGTATTTTTCGTACATTAGAAGGATAAACACATCAAATTTTAAAAAAATTGAAGATGAATTATTCGAAAAAAGCGTGTTCACATGATAAAGTCATCGTTGCGTTGAATGCTGACAAAGACAAATATTTTAACTACGAAGCAAGCACTAGTGGTAACACTAATGGAAACGTATATGTGCATTGTCATGACAGTGAGAGTTTAGATTTCTTTGGAGTACCGAGGAGATTCAACACTGTTAATGGTAGGTATGCTAAAGTATCATTTCCAAAGATGACAGTGCTCAAAGAGAATGCAAACATAAAATAAATTGTCGATGAAAGGGGACAACTTCTTGCTACGGTTAGCGTTAGCACGTTACCTGTTGGTATCCTATCACAACCATTTTGGTATTATCATTCTAAAGAAGACAAGAGGAAGACAAACATACTCCTGCACTAATGCCATTAACCTTATCTTGTCTACGTGCCAGAACTGTTATATATGTAAACATAATGTGGTAATAGACAGTGAAATCACATTAAAAACAAAGAAGACATTGGCAGACAATATCACTAATGAATATAAAGATAAATTCATGAAAAATGAAGTGCATGTAAACATTATTGCTACCATTGATCATGTACCAACAGATGTAGTCAGTGAGCCCCATAATGTCAAAGACAAAATGCATGTTGAACCTGCAGGTGACACCAAAATAAAAATTGTGAATGACTCAAAATAGATTAACATTTATTCTACTGATTACGGACTAAGAGAAGAGAAAACTACACTATCAAGAAAAATTATGATGAATTGTTTTATGGAACAAATTCAAAATCTCCAAAGTTGTTCAATGATATTAGTAATGTATAATATTCTATGTAACATATTTTTATATTAATACTCTACATGACGTTATTTCTACAAAAGTATTTTATGTATTACTTTGTTGATTTTACAACATTTCACAGATTCAAGAAACTATTCGAATGTTTCAGAATCTATGCTTTTGCATTTTGCATATAAATAAAATCTTCCATTATCAATTAGTACAGTTTTTTAGCATCTAAAGGATTTTACAACATTTCACAGAATCAAGAAACTATTCAAAGGTTTCAGAACCTATGCTTTTGCAGTTTGCATGTAACGAAAATATTCCGTTATCAATTATTACAGATATTTTTTAGCATCAAAAGGATTTTACAACATTTCACAGAATGAAGAAACTGTTCAAAGGTTTTAGAATCTAAACTTTTGCAGTTTGTATGTAACTAAAATATTACATTATCAATTACTAAAGGTATTTATTTTAGTATCAAAAGGATTTTACAAAATTTCACAGAATCAAGAAACTGTTTAAATGTTTCAACATCTATGCTTTTGAAGTTTGCGTTTAACTAAAATCTTCCATTAACATTTAATACAGGTATTTGTTAACATCAAAAGGATTTTTAAACATTTCACAGAATCAAGAAACTATTCAAATGTTTCAGAATCTGATTTTACAGTCTGCATGTAACTGAAATCTTCCATTATCAATTAAGACACGTATTTTTTTAGCATCAAAATGATTTTACAACATTTCACAGAATCACGAAACTATTGAGATATTTCAGAATCTATGCTTTTACAGTTTGCATGTAACTAAAATCCTCCAATAACAATTAACACAGGTATTTTTTTAACATCAAAAGGATTTTACAACATTTCACAGAATCAAAAAACTGTTCAAATGTTTCAGAATCTATCCACATAAATTTGAAGTGTTTGGACTTTCGTGTCTTGTATGTACAGTAAATGGAATTCCATTCTACAATTTATCCTTCGATAAATCCCACAGGACCTTATATGAATGGACAGTGCAATCCCTAGATCGAGATTCGCAATTATTAGAAAATGGCATAACCGAAGAAATATTTGCAAAAACTCATGGTATCATTCTTTTGGATTTGTCCGGTATTCAAGATATGACTATTGTCTGGACGGGATCTGTACCTTAAGTTGTACCTTTGCCGAGTCATTGGAGGAAAGTATTGCATTAATATCGCTATATCCATTTGAAACCAATCGGGAAATTATGCCTTATGGCAGTTTTCTATTAGACTTGGCACCATGAACACGATTCAAATAATCAATGAAAACAATTTGGATCCTTAAATATCCAAACACAAATCCTACTGCATACTGTCGAATTTTCTTGAGCATATTCAACGTGTTAACTATACCCTTATCATTGTTAACAGTAGCCCATCAACTGTAAAGACGGGGCATTGGCTATGCATCCTTCAAACAAGAAAAAATTTTGAATTTTTTTATCCTCTCGGCCTACCGTATACGTTCTACACACCTCACATTAAATTTTTTTTATCAAAGTGGAAAGTCTATTATTCAAAATCGGAAACGGGTACAATATTTATCAACCAAAAGCTGTGGTTTTCATGCACTATTATATTTTATTTTCCGATTTCGCGGACATACTTACAGTGAATTCCTCAAAATTTATGGTGACAACCCGCGATTGAACAACTTTTTAGTTGAAAATACTCTTCCCTATCTCTGTAATAAAAATTTTGGAGCCCTAAGAGTGAAATGCTTTAAAAATGTATGTAAATGTGTTTATTTATAAAATTTGTATATACAAAACACTGTGTCCTCTTAGATTTCTTCTTCTAGGTGTAGGTAGTCATCAAAAATGATTTGTGGCAGCAGCTCGTCAGGATTTAACTTGTATGCATCTTGGCATGCAAAGTCAGGGTCACATTTTCTGCACTATATTGTAACTTGATTTTTATTAAATCTCTTTGTAAAGCCAATAATACTATTCTCATTCATATTATAAAATTCACATGATTGAATTGACTTACTTAAAGCTATGTCACACATGAAATTCTTATATGAAGAATCACTTTCTGTAACAGCCCAGTAAAAGTCTCTAGGTTTATAATCATAGTAGCCGGTATATTCACAGCGATGCCGTAAAAACCAGAATCTTTTATTATTCCAGCAATTAAAGTGTGGACCAGGTTCTTTTTCCAAAAAAATTAAAACCACGAAGATACCAATCTCTTAAAAATAAACTGAAATCACGTTTAGGGTTTTTTGCAATTATGCCAGGGTAAGTATTTCCCATTGATCACATTCGTTATAGTGACAATTGGAGCATAGGAAACCTTTGGTATGAGAGTCACAAATCTCTTCAAGACAGAAATTACAGTCTTTAGTTTGCACTGCATGTCCTCTATGCAACTTACATATATTGCATAATCTACACTTTTCATTATAGTCATCAGCAATGGTACAATTCTCACAGGATGACCAGCTGCAAAATATATAAAAGATATGTTTTTCGATGTACTTAACATTTTTCGATGTTGACTGTCTCACCACTAAAAAGAAACTGACTGGCTATCAATAAAATGAATGTCTCCTAGGAGGAGGAGTGACATCACAAAACTTGTTTAGGCACGATTTCTTGTTGACTTACAAAATGGCCATCTAAGTAGTGGTTAAAAGCAAAATCACAATATCATTTTATTTTGTCTCAATTAATATATCTATGAATTGAGTATAAGCATCTGGGCCACGACGTAAAAGTTTCATGCAATAGTCAAAAGATTGGGAATCAGTTCCCATGATATCGTTAAGCATTTCTTGAGAAAATATTTTCCGTTGAAGAGATAACTCTAGATAATCATCATCTAAAATTAAACACTTTTCCAATTTTACTAGATCCCGTAAGAATTTTTGGTTCTCAAATCCACCCATTTTTAAACCAGATATTTTCACTACCAATTATAGACTAAGAATCCCACTAGTAACAAACTTACTCTCTTTTTATAGAATGTTCTCTTCGAAATATTTTACTAACGCATGTAATCTATCAAGTAATCTCTGTATATGCATTAAATTCACTTTAGCCACAAAACATAACTGTTCTTCCGACTTGAATTTGCTTAATAGTATAATATATCCTGCATACATCTTGTCCAATTCTAGGGTTAGTCGGCAACCCCTTTGTAATTTTCAGTGCTACTTTAGGTACTCTAGGTTCTATTTCGCTATTGTTAGCGCTTTCAATTTCTAATAGTGTATAAGCATCCATTGCAATATCTCTCATGCTCAAACACTGAACTCTTTTCTAATACTGAAACAATTACGTCATAGATATTACACCTGATCAAAGAAACAGGGATATGTCTTGTGATGTGAGACCAGCTGGCTCCCAGGGAATTGCCAAACACTTACATCTCTTAGAAAACAACCCTATGACGTAACACACACCTGCGTCTTCCCCTGAGGGGATCGCTGTTAAACTTTCTTCGTCATTTTAAGTTATTAAAGAAAATAAATATTAGTGGGTATGGGCCCGGTGGATCCTTAAATTCCCCAACTACTTCTAAGTGGCTGCGGCATTGTTACCGCATTCCTGTGGCATGCCAAAGAAGACCTTTGGAAAGCACGGGAAATGCACAGTGCCATAACAGTGCCGGTCTTCAACCGCCTATCTTCTCCTCTTCAAGAGCTCACTGAAAACGACTTTGCACAGATTGTAAAGTTCATTGTGCTTGTATTTGACAGATACAGTGGGAAAGAGTCGGTAAACAAGTTGAGGATGTATCTATTCGAAAAAAAGTATTATCTATGGAAAGACTTCCGCCAACCCAGGATGCGCTAAACCCGCACATTTGGCACACTTAGACTCAAGCCCAGGTAAGTCTAGTTTTCATCTTGCCATTATTCCCGAAAAGAACCCCAGCAATTACGGTTGGAAAAGACTAGCAATGGGCTTTGGGCTCCCCGGTGGTCAACCCTGCCCCAAGCTTCTGTCACCTGTCAAGAGCTTATACGATACAGTTTCAAAAAGCAATGCTCTGGGCGCTGCAACTGCAAGAGCAGCTCACTTGAGTGCACCTAGTTATGTTCTTGCCACGGGTCCTTTCAAGTATAATAAATTTTTATGTATTATATATTTTGATGTCCCTTTTAAAGCTTAAGACTAACTTAGATTCTAGGATATTCAACATGTGATCTGATATCTCAGTCAAGAACCATATTATGTGGTAATTATTGCCTCATTTTGTATTCTATTCTCCAATAACAATGACAATCAAGACAAGTTAGCTAAAGGAGTAAAAGGAAGTGGCTTTTTTGGTTGCACATCTCCGAAAAAGCGCCATCTAGGTCTCTATGTGTGTTCAAAATCCTTCATTTTCTTCGTGTCATTAAGCGTAGTAGGCTCTGCTGGACGCTCTAAATCGCACTTCGAATTGCATATTCGATGTCATTTTGAATTATCGCTTGTTTTAGGAAACTAATGTTTGGTAAATTTTTCTATTGTCAAGCTTGAATTGGGCATTAAGACATTTAAGTACCGGACTCAGGTTTACAGATTCAATTTCTTTTCAATCCCACTCGACTCTCGGCATTTCAAACCGTGTTTCTACCAAATCCGAACTTTTTGTAACAAGCAGATGAGTTTGGCGCTTTTAGCGCAGCGATTGCAAAGAAGCAATATGGCATTTGCTCGACTTTCTGCCTGTGACTATTGGGTTCCCCAAACTTTGTACCGCATTGCCACTTTTTCAGGAGTTTCTTTAAATTTCCCATCAGTTTTCCGCTTTTTGCGCACTGTTGAATGCGCATATTTGCGCTTTGACGGGCAGGCTAGAGCTGTTGCTTGTAATATTCGGACTTCTAGTACTCTAAACTATGTTTTTGCCTGTTTTGGTATTACATGGGATAGGCGCTCCTATTTTGCGCTTCACTCGCTTTTTTAGCACTCTATTGCGCGCTTAAGAGCGATCCTTTATTATTTATATAGCCGCCATTGGAATCGCCATATCTTAAAATGTATATTCAGAGGTTTTGATGCTTCTGTATAGATGCTGGTAAACTTGCGCATTTTTAGCACTTCAGGCTCTCGTAAAGGTTCTATAGAGCGCCCGCTCGACGTACTTCCTTTCACCATTCGATTCCCCATGCTTTACTCTGTATTTCCACCAATGTTCGTGCTGTTTGCCAGAAAAAGAGGAATTTGTTAAAATTTAGGGAATAGGGAATGTTTGTTTTTATTTTCAATGAAAACATCGAGGTTTTCGGGTTGATTCGAGACGAACAATTTTGACTGTAATTGTATGCAAAAGGGGGGGGGGGG
>JAQQPU010020150.1:0-15765 GCA_029168905.1 Artemia sp. Kazakhstan ARC1039
GCACAAGCCGCTCCAATCTCTAATTGAATGAGCCCTTTTCAAAGTTTCTACGACAACTTCTTCGATATGAAATGCCCTGGTCTAAAGGAAAAAATAATAAATAATACATTGTGCCAACATTGTTCTTATATACCTCCAGGGCATAACTACAAAACCCTTGCCCTAAGGGTTGTGGGGGAGTAACCTCCTCAAAAAACATATTTTCTCTCTGGAAATCAGTTACTCTGAACAAAATGGCTATCTTAAAATTTTGATTGGATGTGTTTGGGGAAAGGGTGAGCGTGGAAGGGGTGTTAGCTGCCTTCCAATCACTTTCGACTATTAAAAAGGGCACTAGTTATTCCAATTTCCTATCGAATGAGCCCTTTTTGAAGTTTCTACGACAACTCCTTCGATACGAATTGCCCTGGTATGGAAAAAAAAATAATACATTGTGCCAACATTGTTCTTTACTTAGACATCTCGATCGCGCTGCCTATGACAACATCCTGAATTGCCTAATGCTCTTTTACCTACCTCTTTTCATCCGAAAAATCAGAAAGAAAAATGAACAGAATTTTAAAGTGGAAGGTAGAATTTTTGTTTCAAGAAAAATTTCTTCTTCTCCTTCCTATGAACCGATATACATGGCGAGCCCAAGATGACAGTATTTATTTTTAAGAAACAGATTAGCCGGGACGACGGTTGAAGCCCGGAGGTCGATATCGATAACCAAAAAAGAGAAAAAAACGGCGGCGTATTAGTGACGCCGCCACCGATAAATCAGTGGCGGCGTCAGCGCGGTGATGCAAGCTCGGCGGCGCGCCGCCGTTTTTTTTTCGGCGGCGCGCCGCCGATTTTCGGAGCGGCTTCGGGGTCTAACTGGAACAGTTTGTTCTGGTGCATCCCGTTTCGTTGAGTTGAAAACCAGAAATTCAGTTTTCTTACCATTAACTTGCAGACCAATAGCTCTCTAGCCAGATACAAGCTTATCTAAATTATCCTGCAATAGACTCAGAGAAAAACTCAACATAAGTAAATCATCGGCATAGCTTATTAGACTCAGATCACGAAGATCAAGGCTAAGCCCACCAGAGATTTGTTTTGTAACCTTAGAAGTCAAAGTGCTAAATAATATCGGACTTAGAACTGAGCCTTGTCGAAGCCCTCTATTTAGTTTAACTGGCGCACCAGGTCTTTCAAGTCCGAGTTTCACTCTTATATAGCTATTAGAGTACCAATAGGATAACATAGCTACTATATGGGTGTTCACGCCAGCATCTAGCAGGGTCTGGAAGAGGGCGGACTGGATGACTAAGTCAAATGCAGCAGAAATATCGACACTACATACATACGCGGACAATCCGAGTAGTTCAGCCTTAGCAAGAATACGCTTTAGAAGTCTATGGGCAAAAGCACAGCTGAGATATTTTCGAAATCCAAACTGTCTGTGGTCTATAACACATTTCGATACAATTTCGCTAAGAACCAATCTTTCCAACACTTTGCTCAGCGTACTTGAGACAGTAATAGGCCTATAGCCTCCACACTCATTCGCGTTTTTTCCTTTCTTGAGGATATTTGTAACAACCCCGGTACAGAACGAGTTAGGAACGGTCGCACTATCTATACACATCTGAAAGAGTAGTTGCATATGCTGAAGCAAAAGCGGGGAACCATTGCGTAGATGATTACCACTAACACCATCAAGACGTGGAGCCTTGTTACCCTTTAACTGGCTAACAGCCCTTGAAACATTATTTTTAGAAACCACAAAATAATTTCTCTGTTTCAGAAGCGAATCAAGACGTGATTTTAACGATTCATCATATTCTTTTTCCAAAGGAATATTTTTTGACCCGAAAACCTTCGAATAATGTTCTAACCACTGTTCTTCAGGTACTGCGGCACAATGCTTTGTTTTAATGTTGCTCCTTACTTTCAGTTGAAAAATCCTTTTTTTTTATTTAATATTCATAGTAACCAGCTACAGTTTTATAAAACACAACCACACCCACAGTTGTATAAAACACAACCACCGGTTCAGTGAAAATTTTCAAGATTTAAATAGACAACCTCACTCCTGGTATTTTAAAATTAATTCCACAAAATTACAGGTCCCTAGCTAGAATAGTTTAGGTGATTTATGTTACTAACAGACTCTTCAAGTTATCCATGTTTTAAATATAAAAAAACAAATCAACTGAAAGTATGGAGCAACATTAAAGCTTAAAACGAAAGAAATTATTTCGTATGAGGGAGACTGTCCCTTCCTCTTCCTTCCCTATATACGCTCAAGTCTTAGAGTCCTCTAAAAATACTTCTCTTTCAAATTCAGCTGCCCTTCAGGAGTTGTTTTGAATGAATTGGGACAGAAAGTCAAGCTTCAACGTAAAGAGTGAGGGATGAATAAGGGGCCGCCCGCTCATATAAGTAAAATTTATGTTAGTTTTTAGTTTTAATGTTGCTCCTTACTTCCGGTTGATTTTTTAAAATTTAATTTCTGACCATTTTTCAGATCACACCTGGGAATCCTACCCCATGTAAACTTTCCCCTGGAAGATTCTCCTGGTAACTTTCCTCCTCATGGAAAGTTCTCCCCATGGAAATTCCCAACCCTGCAGAAAATTTCCCTTCAAAAATTTCCGGATATTTCCCAATAATTTATATTGTATATAAACACTGGGCAAATTGCATAACTTATAGTCCTTTCCCCAGAGGCTTTTTGTGTGTGTGGGGGGGGGGGAGTCATTTCATTCCCGGAGGCCTAACTATTGAGCTAATCAACCACGTTGAAGCAAATGGCTATTTCAAAATTTTGATTCAATGTCTTCGGGGAAACAACGGGCATGAGAGAAGGGCTAGCTGCCCTCAAAACTTTTTGGTCACTTAAAAGGGTACAAGAAATCTTAATTTCCGTTTCAATGAGCCCTCTCCCGATCTTCTAGGATCGTACGTTCGATACGCTCACCCCCGGGAAAATAAAACAACAAAAAAATAAACACGCATGAGTGATCTTTCTTAAAGTAAAAAAACAGAACATTCCTCATTTTTGTAGATATGAACTTGAAACTTGTGCAACAGGGTTCTCTGATATGCTGAATTTGATAGTATGATTTTTATTAAAATCGCATGAGGGAGTGTTTCGCCTTTTTCGAAAATCAGCAGATTTTCAGGTTCGTAGTCTCTATTGGGTAACATTAAGCTTATGAACCTTATATAATTGAAATCAGCATAACGAGTCATTTCTTTTAATGTATTAATTTTTTACTAAAATATTTTTTTTTACAGTTTCAATTACTATTGGGTTGACTCGCTCCTTACTTGAGCTTCAGTTCGTTATTAAGAACCGTTTGACATTTATATCTTTATTTCTAGGTATGGTGTTATAACATGGGATTGGAATTTCGGAGTTCGAACATATTTCTATCCTCTTATCATTAGCATAGCATATCGGATTCTTGGATATTTTAGAGTTGACTATCCTTATTTACTGGTATGTTTTTAAACTGTTTCATCTTATATTATTGATCTTTCTGACAAGAGCCATTAGACAAATTGTAGCATGATTTTCAAAACAGCGTATTAAATAGCCTACTGAATAAATACATTAACAGTACCACCACTAAAAACTCACTGCAGCAACATGCCACCTGGGCCCACCACAGCTGTACCAGCTCCTCCTTCACCCCAAACTATCCAAATATTCTAAATTCAGCTACCCGAACGACACAGCATTGCATGGGACATTTTTTTATTAATGGAATACCTTAGTGCTGCTCAAAAAGTATATTCTAAGCTTCAGATTCCAAAATTGACTATATTTTATCAGATTAGATGAACATTGGTGGTTTTTCATCAGAATTCGTCACAATCCCAGGGATTGGCGTGGCACCTGCCTGCTATACAGATCTGGAAAGCTGTTCTTCCATTTTACACTCCAAAGGATCACTTTGCAATTAGACAATCGTCTACGTGAAGAGTAGCATAGCAACCAACTAATCCGCTCCTGCACAAATCTGATATTCCTACATCGCATCGTCAGGAAGTCGAGAATAGCGGGCAAAGATCTGTAAGATCTTTGTCGATATCCAAAGGGCCTTCTACTCTGTAGACCTTCTTAGTTTATGGAAGCACTAGGGTGTTCTAGAGAAACTAGTTGGTCTCAGGATGGTTGTATATGAACACAGCGAATTATTTGTCATGAACCCCTGATGGCAGGACTAGATGTCTCCACATCCTATCAGGAGTGAAGTAAGGTTGCGTTTTTTCAACACTTCTCTTGGTAATAGTGATAGACTACGTTCTCAGATGCAGCGAACCAGGTGACATCGAGCTAAATGCACAAATTTAGACTTCACTCATGACATTGGAATGTCAGAGCCATCTAAGAACCGATTCAAAGCTATACTGAACGAGAACTCAGAGAAAGAACTGGTCAAGTGGGTCTAAAAATAAACGCTAAACGACAAAATATATTGCAACAAATTGCCTCCCTTTAATATCAAGTGCGGGGACTATGACATAAAACAACTAGTTCAGTTCAAACACCTAGAGAATATTGTAGAGAGCACTGGTCAAACAGCAGAAAAAGTATCGACAAAATAGGACAGGCAAATGGGAACCTTCGCAAATAGACTTCGCAAAATCTGGCGCAAAATCTCTTCACAAAATCCCAGAACTTCTTCCTCCACTTGGAGCTGCGGCTTTTTTAATAATAATATCTTACCTGTATTGCTATACGCTTTAGAGAATACACTTAAACATCAGCAAGGAAAACTAACCAAGCGTTCAAAAAACATCTGCTTTAAGAGAATATTAAACGTTCTTTGGACTCAAAAAATGACTTATCAGTCAATACAAGATCCAACGAGGCAACAGCTTGTGACAATGTCATTTCGAGTGCGAAGATGGAGATATTTAGGACATGTCCTATGAAATAAGTGACCAAAGGATTCTGGATGTTGCCCTTCAGTGATAATATTTAATATAATACAATAGGCGATGGCGTTATTTACCAAATTTTTTCAAAAATATTGACTTACACTCCGTTCCCTCAAACATAGGAAGCTCTACTGATTTCTCCAATCCATTTTCTCTATCTTTATCTGGTCCTTAAAATATACAAGTCATTCTTTTATGCCCAAAAGGGTTATATCCTCTATTCTCACTCACAAAAATGGTTGGAAATAATAAGTTATTATATAAAATCTTAGATTTTGAATCTAAGATTCAAAATCTTCCATATATTGAATGCCTAAACAAACCTTTCAATTGCAAAAAGAAGAGCTTCCTGAAAACCATAAAAAATCCTGAAGCTGGTTTTTAAGCAATTCCAGTTTCCTGGAAATTGACGTCTTTTACCATACCACCTTTTGTACTATCTCAGCTGAAGCGTTTCCCGCTCATAATAAATATATGAATACAACTGCCAGCTTGTAGTTCTCGGTACTAATGTATCAAATGAGCTGCAAGAGGCGTTATGGTTGGCTATTTTTAATTCATCACTATAAAATAAAAAAAAACGTGACGATTGACGTTACAAAAATAAACCAATGCAACCAAACACAATTTTTAAGCCATAACGATAAAAGTGCAATATCTCTTTTTTCTTTTACTTGAGGCACAATATTTTAATTTTAACAGTTATTACATAGTAAAGTATGGAGTCAAGGGCTGATAACTTTGTATTCATAACCTCCTTAGCCCTTTTTTGCAGACCTGTTCTAACTAAGCTGGAGGTTGCAACGTTTTAATGCTATTGCAGTTTGTCCTTTAGAAATCGTGGGTAAAATATCATCAATTACTTTTTTATCAATTACTTTTATAAAGAAAGCAGTATGAAGCCAAACATAAGAGAAGATTATGCTACGCGACGTGCAATTACGATATATAGTTATAATGCTACAGAATACAGACAAAATTATTATGGTTGCACCAGGAGCTGTTATCATAGGCAGTGCAATAGCGCTGCCTAAATAAAAAGCGATGTGGGCACAATGTATTATTTATTTATTTTATTTTTATAGACCTGGGCACTTCATATCGAAGGAGTTGTCTTAGAAACATCAAAAAGGGCTCATTCTATTGGAAATTGAAAGGGCTTCCGCCCTTTTAATAGTCGAAAGGGATTGAAGGGCAACCAAACCCCTCCTACGCCCAACATCAGCCCAAATACATCCAATCAAAATTTTGAGATAGCCATTTTGTTCAGCGTAGCGAAAAGATCCGGAAATTATGTCTATGAGGATACCAACTCCCCCCCCCACAGCCCTAAGGGCAAGGGTTGTAAGTTATGCCCTGGGGGCGCATAAGGTTTTTACAGAAAGGGGGGTCATATAAACTTCAGTGGGGTTCATTGGATTGGTAATCTGAAGTTGTAGTGCCCTTTGATTAAAAGTGATCGGAGGGTGGATACCCCCCTCCCCCCACCACGCACACACAACCTGTATTTTCACGGAATTTATATGAGACAAATTGTGAGATGGCCATTTGTTGTCGTACAAACTTCAAAAAAGGCTCATTCAATTGAAACTTAAAGGGCTAGTGCCCTTTTTAATAGTCAGAAGTGATTGTAGGGCAACAAGGCCCTCCCACGCTCATCAATGCCCAAAACACATCTAATCAAAAATTTCGAGATAACTATTTTGTTCAACTTGGTTGAAAGGTCTTGAAATTATGGCTTTGGGGATGAACCCCCCCCCCCCCGAGTCCTCAGCGCAAGGGTTGTAAGCTATGCCCCGAGGGCATATAAGGTTCTTATGGAAAGGGTGGTCATATAAGCTCCAGAGGGGCTCATTGGATTGGAAATCAGATATTCTAGTGTCCATTTTAAGAGGAAAATTGATCGGGGGCATCCCCCCCTAACGTCGTATTTCCCCCAAGTGCATTCAAAAGAAATTTTAAGAAAGCCATTTGTTAAAAAAAAAGTCTAAAGATCATATAACAACGCCTTTGGGGTTAACAGAATCCCCCAGAGTCTGGGGGTAAAGGTTGTAAGTTATGCCCCAGGGGCATACAAGGTTTTTATGGAAGGGGTGATCGTGTGAACTTTATAAGAGACTCATTTCATGGGAAATATATAATTCTTGTTCCCTTTTAAGAGTCAAACATAATGGAAAGCAACTATTCCCCCTTCTCCCTGACATCCTCTTTTCCCGAAACGCATTCAATTGAAACTGGGAGATAGCCATTACGTTACCAATAGTTCAAAAATCTTGTAACAATGTCTTTAGGGTGGACACAATTCCCCAGAGCCCATGGGCAAGGGTGTAAGTTATGTCCTGGGGCATATAAGGTTTTTATGGAATGGGTGGTCATATAAACGTTGGATCGGATGGAGCTCATTTGTTTGGAAGTCGGAAGTTTTAGGGCCCTTTTAAGAGTCAAAAGTGAATGGAGGGCAATCAGACCCCCCCTTCAAGCCTATCATTCCCCAAAACGCATCCAATTGTAATTTTAAGAGAGCCATTCTGTTCAGCTTTGTTGAAAGGTCCAGTAATGATGTCTTTGGGGATTTCAACCTCCCCACAGCCCTCAGGACAAGGGCTCTAAGTTACTACTACTACTACTACTAACAGCTCACCACAGCACCAAGCCGCCTGTGGCCAACACAGCTACGCACGCTTCTCCTCCATCCCAATATATTCAAAGCCTCCCTTTTTACACCCTCCCACGTAGTTCCCATCTCCTTTAAATCTTTCTTTATGACGTCCTCCCACCCCAGACGAGGACGATCTACTTTCCGTTTAGCCCTAGACGGTTGGCCGAAAAGAACAATCTTTGGCAATCTGTCATCCTTCATCCGCACAACGTGCCCACCTCAACCTTTCTTTCATTATAGCCCTAGAGAGCGGTATTGAACAACATTTTTCGTACAGCCTATTGTTTGAAATACGATCAGTCAGCCAGGTACTCAGAACAATCCTTAAGCAATTTCTCTGGAAAACATCTAGCAAATCTTCATCAGCTTTTCGGAGCGTCCATGCTTCAGAGCCATATTTGACCACTGTCATCACTGTAGCTTCTAGTATTCTAATCTTGCTTTGCAGACTTATCTTTTTATTCTTCCAAACTTTTTTTAGCTGTGAAAAAACACTCTGAGCCTTGGCTATTCTACTTTTAACTTCTTCACTGCTCCCACCATCTTTACTAATAATACTACCAAGGTAAGTGAAGCTGCCCACCTGAATCTTTTCATTACCCAACGTCACCTTTTTATCTTCACTTATTCCTAGCCTTAGTGAGTTAGTCTTCTTAACATTAATTTTCAAACCTATTCTAGCACCTTGAACTCGGAAAACCTCTTAAACTTCATTCATTTTGCTCACACTTTCATCTAGGATGCTTAAATCATCAGCATAATCTAAGTCCAGGAAACTTTTTCCTCCCCCGTTTGATTCCGTGGTCTCCCATTGCCTTTCCTGTGCTCCTTAAGACAAAGCTGTAAGTTAGGCAATTCGTTAATTATTTACACATAGTATATGTTAATGAGAAAGTTATGCATGTTTGAACTTTACTTTCATAGGCAGCGCAATAGTGCTACCTAAGTAAAGGACGATGTTGGCATAGTGTATTATTTTTTTATTTATTTATTTGTTTATTGGTCTTAGACCAGGACACTTCGTATCGAAGGAGTTGTCGTAGAAACTTCGAAAAGGGCTCATTCGATTGGAAATTGGAGTGGCTTGTGCCCTTATTAATAGTCAAAAGTGATTGGAAGGCAACTAACACCCCTTCCACGCCCACCATTTCCCCAAACACATGCAATCAAAATTTTGAAATTGCCATTTTGTTCAGCGTAGTTGATTTCCAGATAGAAATTATGTTTTTGACGAGGACACTCCCCCACAGCCCTCAGGGCAAAGGTTGTAAGTTATGCCCTGGGGGCATATAAGCTTTTTATAGAACGTGTTGTCGTAGAAACTTCAAAAAAGGCTCGTTCGATTGGAAATTCAAAGGGCTAGTGCCCTTTTTTTATAGTCGGAAGTGACTGGAGGGCAACTAACCCCCCTCTCATGCCCAACTTTCCCCCAAACACATCCAATCAAAATTTTGAGATAGCCATTTTTTTCAACGTAGTTGAAAGTTCCGGAAATTAGGTCTTTGAGGATGACAAATCCCCCACAGCCCTCAGGGTGAAGGTTGTAAGTTATGACCTGGGGGCATACAAGGTCTTTTTATAGAAAGCGTTGTCGTAGGAACTTCAAAAAGGGCTCATTGATTGGAAATCGAAATGGCTAGTGCCCTTTTTAATAGTCGAAAGTGAATGGAAGGCAAAAACCACCCCTTCCACGCCCACCATTTAGCCAAACACATCCAATAAAAATTTTGAGATAGCCATTTTGTTAAAAGCAGTTGAAAGGTCATGAAATTATATCTTTGAGGATAACACTCCCCCCCAAAGCCTTTAGGGTAAGGGTTGTAAGTTATGCCCTTGGAGTATATAAGTTCTTATTGAAAGCTTTGTCGTTGAAACTTGAAAAAGGCTTCATTCGATTTGAAATTCAAAGGGCTAGTGCCCTTTTCAATAGTCAAAAGTGATTTTAGGGGAACTAACCCCCCTCTCACGCCCACCTTTCCCCCAACCCATCCAATCAAAATTTTTGGATACCCATTTTGTTCAACGTAGTTAAAAATTTTAGAAACTAGGTCTTTGAGGATGATAACCCCCTCAGAGGCCTCGGGGCAAGGGTTAAAAGTTATGCCCTGGGGGCATATAAGGTTTTTGTAATTAGTAATGTTGTAGAAACTTCAAAAAGGGCTCATTCGATTGGAAATTAGAAGGGCTTGTGCCCTTTTTAGTAGTCGAAAGTTATCAGAGGATAACTAACACCCCTCTCACACCCACCATTTCCCAAAACACATCCAATCAAAATTTTGAGATAGCCATTTTGTTCGACGTAGTTAAAAATCTGTAAGTTATGTTTTTGAGGATGACACCTCCCCCACAGCCCTCTAGGCAAGGGTTGTAATTTATGCCCTGGGTGCATATAAGTTTTTTTTTATAGAAAGTGTTGTCATAGAAACTTCAAATAGGAGTCATTCGATTGGAAATTGAAACGGCTATTGCCCTTTTTAATAGTCAAAAGTGATTGAATGGCAAGTAACCCCCCTCTCATGCCCAACGTTTCCCCAAACACATCCAATCAAAATTTTTAGATAGCCATTTTGTTCAACGTAGTTGGAAGGTCCGGAAATTATGTCTTTGAGGATGACAATCCCCTCACAGCCCTCAGGTCAAGGGTTGTAAGTTATGCCCTGAGGCATATAAGGTTTATATAGAAAGCGTTGTAGTAGAAACTTCAAAAAGGGCACATTCGATTGGAAATTGAAAGGGCTAGTGCTCTTTTAAACAGTCGGAAGTGATTCGAGGGCTACTAACCCCCCTCTCATGCCCACCATTTCCCCAATCACATCCAATCAAAATTTTGAGATAACAATTTTCTTAAAAGTAGTTGAAAGTTCTGGAAATTAGGTCTTTGAGGATGACACCCCCCCCCCCCGGGTAAGGGTTGTAATTTATGCCCGGGGGCATGTAAGGTTTTTATTGAAAGCGTTGTCGTAGAAACTTCAAAAGGGCTCATTCGATTGGAAATTAAAATGGCTAGTGCCTTTTTTAATAGTTGAAAGTGATTGGAGAGCGACTAACGCCCCTCTCACGCCCACCATTTCCCTAAACACATCCAATCAAAATTTTGAGATAGCCATTTTGTTTAACGTTGTTGAAAGTTCTGGAAATTAGGTCTTTGAGTATGACAACCTCCTCACATCCCTCAGGGCAAGGGTTGTAATTTGTGCTCTTGGGGCATATAAGGTGTTTATAGAAAGTGTTGTCGTAGAAACTCAAAAAGGGCCCATTCGAATGGAAATTGAAAGGGCTAGTGCCCTTTTTAATAGTCAAAAGTGATTGGAAGGCTTGACATTTTTATAAAAAAGATCGATGTGGGTACAATTTATTTTTTTTGTTCTGTTTTTTTTTTTTTTTTTTTTTTTAGACCAGGGCACTTCGTATCGAAGGATTTGTCTTAAGAACTTCTAAAACGGCTAATTCAATTGAAAATAGAAATGGCTGATGCCCTTTTTAATAGTCGAAAATGATTGGAGGGCACTAGTCCCCCTCCCACGCCCACCCTCCTATTTGCCCATTATGTTTAAAAACTAAATGTTGCCTTAAGATTAAATCAAAATTCACTTTGTTAATGCTAATTCCCAATAAGGCATCTCAGCAGTATCCTAAGAACGACTGAGGGTATTATGTTCAAACTTTCGGGGCTACTTCTGCTCTTAAAGTTTAACCATATCAAAATAGCGTAAGTGTATCCAAGCTATCAAAGAAAGTAAACAGATTTGTTTTTGCGAATGGTATCAAGTTTCTATTTCAGGTCAACTAGAGGAGGTATGAAACTAAATTAAACACTACTATTTGTGTCCAGATTTTTAAGAGGGTGTATGTTATTAAAAATTGCTGAAAAGTTTTCTCCAGCATACAAATAGCAGGCCAAACTATAAAGTCTTAAAAAAAAAACGAAAAGAGAGTAATGAATTATTTTCTTTTCCCCTGAAAAGACTATGTCAATATAAAATCTTCAGCTTAAATCATCATACAAATGAACGTGCATTGTCAGTTTAATATACATATACTGATGTTTAGTAATCAAATGTTAATATTATTTGATTTTTTAAAGTTATAAAAGTAAAAACATTTATATTTTTTCAGTAAAGTGCAAATTATGTTCAGGCCTTAGGAAGGCATAGGGATTTTGAGCCCTACTCATGTTAATTTCTGCTCGTTTTGAGTTTGACTCGGTTATTTGTTGTAGGCTAATTTCTGTTCGTTTTGGGTTTCATTTATTTATCGATGCTGATTTGTGGTAGTTTCACGCTTGGTAGATTATTTGATTTTATTTTTGCTCATTTTTGGTTTAATGGAGTTCTTTACTTTTCTTTGAAAAACTTATTTTGTGGAAAAAGTTCTTTTTAATTAATCCAAGAAAGCGAAGGGCATTATTATGTGTATACGGATTGTCAAAAAGGTGTTACACAGGAATAACTGAGTATATTTGGAAAATTCAGGAAATGATAAGGGAGATGGTCAAAAATGCAATATTTGCATGCCACCAATACCACCACAACTGTCACCACTACTACTACCACAATACTCCATTTACAGTATTGAGGGGAAGTTTGAAATAATTCAAAAGACACTATGTGACGCTATGTGCATGCACAATGTTAAAGTAGCGTATTTCAAGAATTGATTTCGGTATTAAGTTGGAACTTTCTGCAAATGCTTAAAGGGGAAGATCATCTCGCCAAAAGGCAATATGTGCACAATACTGCTAATACTACTGTTATTACTACATTTACTACTACTACTACTACTTCTATTGCAACTATGTGTAAGGTTAAGAGCAATGAGATGAAATTTCAAGAAGTATATGAACACACAGGTTATCAGAAGGGTATCAGCAATGTCATAGCAATGGCTAATTGTATTAAGTTGAAACTTCCAGGACTTGATGAAAGGGATGTTCAACTGACCGAAAGGCAATATGATAACACTACTGCTGCTAGTAGCACTACCGCTATTCAATACTTTTGCTATTAATATCAATACTACTACTGTGACTACTATTAAAACTATGCCTAAAGGTACGAAGGTAAAATTATCAAGGAATTTTGAGGGGAGAAGGTGATACTGAATCATAACACGCCGTCTGTATGCAAGTTGTCAAAAGGGTGTAACAGCAATATCTTAGGAACAGTTTGGTGTGTGAAGTTGGAACTAACAGGGCTTGTTGTGAGGGATGCTGAAATGACCAAAAGAAAATATTTGCATCTTAATGTTACTGCTTCTACTCATACTTCTACTACTGTTACTATTATGACTGCTTCTATTACTACTACTGCTACTAAAGCTTAGGCTACTACTATTGATTCTACTGCTACTAGTACAACTACTGCTATTAAAACTAAGGGTGTTAAAGCGAAAGTTTTGGGATATATAGAAACTGTATGGAACTAATTTGAAACCCACTATGCCCACACAGGTTGTCAAGCGGACGCATCAGAAATGCTTCAGGAGCGATTGATGGTATTAAGCTGAAACTTTCAGCGCGTGTTGAAGGGGATGTTGAAGAAAAGAAAGATGCTATGCGCTTACTGCTATTAATGCTGCTACAGTTATTACTACTGCACAAGCCAAGGGTAGTAAGATGGAGATTTTAAGGAATATTTAGGCGGATGTTGAACTAAATCAAAACAAACTATGAGCATGTGGACTTTCAAAAAGGTAACAAAGTAATATTTGCAGAACAACTTATATTAACTTATATTATAACAACTTACATTATAATAATTCTCACCAAACCGGTTATGTTGCATACTTTTTAAAATTAAACAGAAAATAATGAACAACTATCCTGCTACGAGAAAATTGAGAACTTAGGCTCTGAGTGATTTGATGAATATTTAATTGTATGTCATGTAGGGGTGTAATTTGGTATGGGACAGTTGCCCCCTGACTATATGGCACATTTTTCACTATGTCCTTTTCACTTGACTTGGGAAAATTGGCTCGAGCTTGGCTCGATCTTTAAGGGCAAATTGTGGGTGATTTTGAACTAACCGAGACAGCCATTTTGTTCAGCACAGTATAACGGTCCAGAAACTATGGCTTTAGGGATATTGGGCGTGTTAACCCCCTACAAGTATGCAATCGGACGATTATGCTTTAAATCTAAATGTTGCTTTAAATTAAATCAAAAGGTACTGTGTTTATGATTGCCAATAAAACACCTCAGCAATATATTGAGAACGACTGGGGGTATGAAGTTGAGACTTTTGGGGCTACTACTATTACTATTTCTGTTATTACAATTCAAATAAATATAAAGAGTGTAAGCGTATTCCGGCTGTCAAAGAGCATAGATAGAATCTTTTGGCAATACTTGTTATTTTTATTTTTGAGGTCAACTTCAGGCGTTACAAAATTAAATAAAAAAAATTTTTATCTTTTTTTCAAATTACTAAATTTGAAAAAGTTTCTTTGACATACAAATAGCAACCTAAACTATGGATTCTTATACAAAAAAACAAAAAGACATAAAATATTATTTTTTCCATGAAAAAGACAATGTCAATAAAAAAAAGAAAAGAAATTAACTTAAAATCATTTTTCCACAAAGCAAGTTTTTAAAAGAAAATTAAAAAGCTCCATTGAGACAAAATTGAGCAGAAATAAAGTCAAATAATCTTCCAAGTGTGAAACTACAACAAATCACTATCTATAAATAAATAAAATTCAAAACGAACAGAAATTACAATAAATGGCCGAGTCAAACCTAACACGAGCAAAAATTAAAATGAGTAGGGCTGATAACCCCCACGCTTTTTCAAGACCAGAAAAAAATTTGCGCTTTACTGAAAACAAAATACGTTTTAAATGTTTTCGTTTTTTTTGCTTTCATAAATAAAAAGTTATCAAAACTTTTAGGAATAAATACCAGTTTATGTAAATTAAACTGACAATCCATGGTCATTTTTGTTTTTCAATAAAGCGTAAATTGTGTTCTGGTCTTGAGAAGGCATGGGAGAAACGAACACTAACTTGTAATTACGAAAGACATATTTTTGAGACTTTAGAAAAAAAAACATGAAACCCCTCGAACATCTGGTCTAATCATAGGCAGCGCAATTGCGCTGCCTATGTGAAGAACGATGTTGACACAATGTATTATTTTTTTTTCTTTAGAAGAGGGGACTTCGTATCGAAGGAGTTGTCGTAGAAACTTCGAAAAGGTCTCATTCGATTTGAAATCAGAGTGGCTTGTGTCCTTTTTAATAGTCGAAAGTGATTGGAAGGCAACTAACACCCCTTCCGCGCCCACCATTTCCCTAAACACATCCAATCAAAATTTTGAGATAGCCATTTTGTTCAGCGTAGTTGATTTCCAGATAGAAAATAGGTTTTTGAGGAGGACACTCTCCCACAACCCTCAGGGCATAAGTTGTAAGTTATGTCCTGGGGGCATATAAGATTTTTATAGAAAGCGTTGTCGTAGAAACTTCAAAAAGAGCTCATTCGATTGGAAATTCAAAGGGCGAGTGCCCTTTTTAATAGTCGAAAGTGATTGGAGGGCAACTAACCCGACTCTCACGCCCACCTTTTCCCCAATCACATTCAATCAAAATTTTGAGATTGCTATTTTGTTCAACGTAGTTGAAAGTTCTGAAAACAAGGTCTTTGAGGATGACAACCCCCCACAGAACTCGGGGCAAGGGTTATAAGTTATGCCCTGGGGGCATATAAGTAGAGAGGGGGGTGCTACTAGTAGAGATGCCATAATATCTCCCACGGGGACTCCTTATATGGGCATAGAGTCATTAGGGAGAATGATTGCGTAATCGGTCAATGACCTCTTTCTCCAGGTGTGTTGTTGTCGTTCGAGGCAGATGTTATGATCCAGAAATAGTATTTGTTATTGTTATTCGAGCTAGATGTTATGAGGTTCCCGGAAACAGTTAATTAATGTCTGACAGATGACGTCAAGTTAATTAATGTCCTTGCATTTCCAAAGAGAATTGTCACTGAGAAACAGTTAGATCACACATGATGTCATGATTGATTGATTGACACAAAAGGGGAATTAATTTGTTGTTCTATAGAGAATTGATTCACGAAAGGGGAATTAATTTGGAGTTCTAACAAGAGAATCGTTTCCGAGGCAGATGTTTTGATCTTAGCGCGCGAAAAGGTTTCCAAATAATTTGAAATGCATTAGC